>JAGKTI010000191.1:101606-132793 GCA_018397915.1 Birgus latro | reverse complement strand
GGAGGTCATAGGAAGAGATAGAAGGCAGAGTGCTGATATACTCAATTTGGGGGTGTACGGGGGGGGGGCAAAACCATTCTTCCTCAAATCTTCAGCACTCCAATCAATAACTATTCCTAATTCCTCATTTTCATTATTCTTAAAAATTCATCAGTAACAGCTGGAAATAAAAGTCCACAAACATAAAAAACTATATTTCAGATAAAAATGTCTCTTTGGCTATACATGTCCACTGCAAGGTTTAATAAGTCTGATTATTCATCATCTGACAAGGATGCAGTACCATACATACAAACCAAAATTTCTACTAAAGAAAATGTCAAATCTTGTATGCCTTTTCAGTATTCTACAACTTTTCCATCTACAACTCTATTAGATGTTAAAAATTATTATAGCACTTATCTGATTCAGCATTATCAGATCCTTTTCACTGCTCAAAATGTGCGTGGGTCTGTAAGTGTGCTTGGTAAACAGAATCTTCGTACGCAACAAAAAAACAGCGAGGGCAAGAAAATGGCTGGTTCGAGGCATCTGAATGAGTAGATGTGTGCAGAAGCATATGTCTCTGAAGTGCTGAGTTGCGACTAGCTGTATATGGACAGTGAGGACAAGCATACGGCCGCTCCCCTGTGTGAGTTCTTATGTGTTTCTTAAGGTTGTTGCTAACTGTAGCGGCATAAGGGCAATAGGGACACTGGTACGGCTTTTCCCCTGTATGGGTCCGTAGGTGGGTGTTTAGGTGGTCGCGGCGATAGGAAGAATAAGAGCAGTAGTGGCAGGCGAAGGGCTTCTCCACTCTCTGTAAGGAGAGGCCCACAATTAGCTCATCTTCGCCTTGACTTTGATTTTACCAACGCTAATAATACCACATTCAATAACCCATTTTCTACAGACTTTTTCATCCAGAAGTTTCAATGTACAGAATTTTATGCAATTCTATCAAGCTATTACTGCACATTCTATTATTCTGCATGCCTTCAGTTAACTAATTACCTTTTACAATACATGTGTGAGAGTGATATAATGTATGTATGTGTGTGTGTGTGTGTGTGTGTGTATATATATATATATATATATGTCTTTATGTATGTATATATATATATATATACATACAGTAAGACTAAGACCTCACTATAACGGACTAATTGGGGCTCAGGCCAGTCCGAAATATGCGATTTTCCGATAAAAGCGACATGCGGACTTACCCCTGCTAATCCAGACTTCTTCCGATATATCAGACATTAGTCCGGATTGCATCAGTAGTCTTCACCACCATTGCAGTATTGTACTGTGTTATACCTTCACTACATTAATCAAATGGTATAATAATACTGTTCTGTGCACTGAAAAACATGTCTTTTACTTGTCTTATTGTGGTGAACATAGCTGAAGTTGTCAGGCAGTCCAGACTGCTTTCTGGCTATAGCGGACTTTTTCCGATATATAGGAGTTTAGTCCGGTAGCTCCTCGAGTCCGATAAAAGCAAATTCCGGTCTACTGAAGTCCGTTATATCGAGGTTTTACTGTATATACATACATACATATATATATATATATATATATATACTGTGTACACATATATAAAAATATATATCACCATCATCATCATCATCCAACCCTGTTGCCCCATAATTAGCGTAGGAGCGGGGGACTAGGCAAGTTGGTCCTGACATTTACGATGAGAGTTACGAGCCTCTCTCTCTCTCTCTCTCTGAAATAAGAATTAATAGGTTTTACTCACTTTAATAAGTGTCGAATAGGTTGTACATTTAGAATTTATTTTTTCTGCGTAAGGATAACAAAGACTGTATCTAAATCCAGTTTTACTGACATCACCAAGTTTTGCACTCCGTATGACATATAGGTACTGTATATACACTAACATCTGTTTCACAAATAAATAATTGTGTAACTCTATTATCTTATCTATGAAGACACCCAAACACTATATGATGACAAAGTCTTGTATCACAATAAATAATAGCTACAGTATGAAAATAAAGCTCTATAGTGCTGTACTTCTTAGCATAATGGGAGTGTTTGAAGTGATAATATTCATTTCCTGTGGCAAAATTATTCTTGCTAACTTCCACATTGTTTGAAAACCATTTATTTTATACAATAACACCTTTAAACAGTTAAAGATATTGAATCCACACAAGCCATATGAGCATGGTTCTTGGGAGGGGGGGGGGATCAATGAATGGACAATGAAGCCTCTTCCATGTGATTTCGTATATGCCTCCTAAGCATTGAGTTTTGGCTTGCTGCATATGTACAGTTAGGGTAAGGACAGGGGAAGGGCTTGTCTCCAGTGTGAATCCGTATATGGTTCTTAAGATCACTGCTCTGGGTGGCACGGTACGGGCAGTGAGGGCAGGGAAAGGGCTTCTCTCCCGTGTGAACCCTCTTGTGTCTCTTTAGGTTTTGGTTGGTTGAGGCAGCGTACGTACAGAGGTCACACTGGTAAGGCTTTTCCCCAGTGTGAGTCCGCAGGTGTATGTCAAGATGGTTGCGACGGAACGTAGAATAAGGGCAGATGGGGCACGCGAAGGGCTTCTCCACATTGAGAGCCTGCAAGAAGAGGCCTACAATTAGGTAAATCTTCCATTCAGTGTGACAAATTATGGGCTTGTTGCTTTTTCCGTTATATCACTGTAAACTAAGACCCATTTCGCACTTGGATCTAGAACTCAACCCTCCTTCGTAAGCAAAGATGTAGGTCTTATTTGGCATCCATACCTGCAGTGTATCACCATGATATCAATGACATGTAAGTCCCAAATGAAAACTTATGCATGACTTAACATGTGCATATCAATTTGAGCTTGAAAGGCTGCAACAAATGGACATTTGGGACACAGGTAGACTTCTTTGTCATTGTGAATGCGAAGATGTCTATGCAGAACAGTACTCTGACTGGCAGCGTATGGACAATGGGGACAAGGGAAAGGCTGGTCTCCACTGTGTGTCCGGGCATGAGCCTTCAAATCACTCTTTTGAGTAGCACGGTATCTACACTCTGAGTGAGGACAGGGGTATGGCTTCTCTCCAGTATGCTTCCTGATATGTGTTATCAGGTTCTGTTTTGTCCCTGCAGCATAGGTACATAGTGAACACTTGTACGGTTTTTCCCCAGTGTGAATTCTCATATGACGCTTTAATAGCCAACGTCTCTTGAAGGTGTTGGAGCAGACAGAGCAGGTAAAGAGTCTGCCACTGCCCCCTGCTGGGAAGTGGAAGAGGGAGCGCTGCACCTCCCTCTCGACTTCACTCACTGCCGGGGGCCACACACCCACCTATGGGGAAATGGAACCAGTCACTCCTTGTCGGGTCATACAATTACCAACTGTTATGTTCCTCTAATTTTATCTTGGTCATCCAAGGGTAACTGAAGCACATGATCATTCACCTGAAGTTTAAGATAGTCTACAACCTACACACTTTGAAGAAGTAATCAACATAGAAAGGTTTATGTATTTAGAGCAGCACTGATTCATACCACAACTGATTAACTTCCATTTACAGTACACTCTTACGTATTTTCTTGGTAAAATTCTTCTCCCTTCCCCACACAGATGGTGAATCTTACACAAACGACATCCATGACTCAACCACTGCACTATTCCCTGAACAGAAATTCAATTTCAGTACTCAGATTGTAATAAGCATTTCAATCAAAATGAACAGTTACAGTAACTGATCATGTACAGCATGTCAATCTCAGTTACTGAACTGCAAGTAAAAATCTTTTAGCAGCAAAAGTGGCACAGATTCTAAGCCACAATACAATGGTGTTTTTCCTCACATACAAGGAGTTCAGACAAGAAGCCTCAGATATAAGGTAACTATCAATAATAACACACACCAATAGCACTAAACACAGCAACAGTTTATAAAGACGGATTCAGAAAACCATTTGCTGATGCTCTTAGTGGTGGTGCCAAAAAATTAACTATGGTAAAATTTTTCACAGCATAAAAATAATTCTAACATGAAAGTAAAAACTTTTGGAAGTAGATTATCCAACAAGAACCAATGAACAACATGGATTTCACCTATTTCAACATAGCGAAGACAAAAATATTCTTGCTTCTTCAAATGTTACTCATACTATCATTTTATTCCATTTTACCATGGGGAGGGGAAGGATCTCGAGAGGGGGAGAGAGAGAGAGAGATAGTATGGCAATGTTAGTGTTACATAGTTAAGGTAACAGATTTAATCATACATAAAATCCATTTTTCATCCACGCTTTATTGAGAAAGTAATGATACTGATTCCTGAATCATTCAAAGTGCTTCAAATTTCTATGAACTATATACCTTCTGACACAATTCACCAAATCAGAAACATAACAAATCTAACTATACACCTTTAATGATACTTTTAGAGGAGTAAAAGAAAAATAATTCAAGCCTGACTTTTCTACATCTGGCTATCCCATATTTGCATATATATGGGTTAACCTGGGTTCACATGATCCAATAATTCTAGTAAAATTTAAGACCAATAATTATGAGTTCGATTCACACTTATGAAGTTCCATGTAGATTACCATGGGTTCATATTTTCCTCATCCCTGTGCTTTCTGAATAAGTACTGGTAAAATTAATTCACATAAAACTGAAAGTTGGCTATTTTTAATTTGAGTCTGATGACCCATCCGTGCCTACACAGAGGTTAACTTGGCACCACATTCAACTCATTCCTGTGCTTTCTGAAGATGTGGTCTTTCAAGTGGTATCTGCGTGTGCAGCAATGAGGGCAGTAGGGGCAAGGGTAGGGTTTCTCCCCAGTGTGCATCCTAACATGCCGCCTCAGGTCATTCAGTTGACGGAATGTCTTGCCACACATCGTGCACTGATACTTGGCCACCCCACCTGGCCATACCAACGCCCCGTAGCCGCCCATAAAGCCCCACCCTACCTGTGACATCAAAATAAAAGGATGGTTGGTAGGCTTTCTGTCTATCCCAAAACTTTAATAGAAATTATTTCAACTACAGGCCTTATATCTATCCCAAAACTTAACAAGAAATTATTTGAGCATCATCTCTTTGCTCTTGTAGGAACAATGTACTGTAGAGTATATCACGTTCAATGTCTGTGTTACATACACTATATCTGAAATGCCTTATCCATTTTTCTGTCTTCTTAACCACCGTATTTTTCAGAATTACCCACAGAAAACAGTATCTGACTGCCATAACAACCATACTATTAAAATATCATTATAAAATACAAATAACACAGCATTATATCCACTGCCTTTACAGCACCAACAAAAATACAACTGCAAGAACAATACAGTATCACTTTCTGACATCTAATTACTGTACTGAGCAGCTAAATGTATTCTTCGTATGTGATCTCTCAAATGGCCATTTCTGGTGCAGCGATGGGAACAGTACGGGCAGGCATAAGGCTTCTCCCCTGTGTGGGTCCAGATGTGGCGCTTGAGGTCCACCAGTTGGCGGTGATTCTTGCCACACACAGGGCACTGATACCGGGACCCAAGGTTAGTGGCCCTCTTCAACCGTGGAGTTCCAGGCCCATGAGCGCTCGATAAACCCCACCCCACCTGTCAGGCCAAGAAAAGCACTGTTGGTTGGGCTCCATACAACTACACGGGGTTACATTTATTGCCACACCATGCCTATAATTCCTGTATTCTGAATTTTCAAACTGAAGATAAGGACTGAGGAAAAAATACAGAAAAGCCATTTTGGGAAAAATGCAGAAAAGCAATTCTCAACAGCAAGTTCTACAAAAGGAACCAAAAGTTTCGTGCTATGACACATTAGACTAGTACTGTAGGCTATAACTAACTAACCATTTCCTGCCCAGACCCAGTACAGAGATGAGCTTGATGAAAAAGAATACAATGCAAAACCTAAGGTGTATATATATTTTTTTTTCTTAAATGCAAGGAAGAGGGAACCAAAGGCCATGGGCCCACATACTGTTCCCTCCAAGAAAAAGCAAAAACAATACAAAAGAAAGCCAAATTCAAGATTCATTCATTTCAAGATGCCCGGACACACTACGTTTGAAAGACTGGAGATCATAGGAAGTAGGGAATACAGACAGAGGAAGACAGTTCCAGAGTTGACCAGTTGCATAAATGAAGGACTGGGAGTAACGGTTAACTCTTGCATTAGAGAGTTGGACAGAAAAGGGATGAGAGTTTGATGCCAGACGGGTACTACGTGCCCATCGTAGAGGTGGAAGGATGCAAGCAGACAGTTCAGAGGAACAGTGACCGTTGAAGTAGCGACAGAAGAGAGATAAAAGATGCAACAGTGCGGCGAAGAGACAACGGTTGAAGGGAATCAGTATGAGGAGGAGAGTTAATGAGACGAAAAGCGTTTGACTCCACCCTATTAAGAAGAGCTGCATGTGGAGTCTCCCCAGAGTTGTACTCCATACACGGGCGAATAAAACCCGTGTACAAGGTCAACAACTGTGCAGGGGTAAAGAAAGTTCAGAATCGGCTTAGCACACCTAATCTCTTGGAAGCAGATTTCACGAGATGTAATATGTTCTTTCCAAAACAAATCCCGAGAGAATGAAACCCAAAGCATGTTCAAGGATGATGCTGGACATAACTGTTCATTATTATACATTAGTGGGTAATCCTGAGGAAGATTTTGTTGGGATGATAAATGTAAAAACTGAGTTTTTGATGCATTAAAAATAACAAGATTATTTTTACCCCAATCAGAGATACAAGCCAAGTCAGACATTAGGTGTGCCATAGCCTCATCCCTTTTTTGTTGAAGTAACTGCTGAGATGGACGTTGTGGAAACCGAATGGAAAGGTGAAGGGTGGAATCATCAGTATATGAGTGGATAGGGTTAGATGTACAGCTTAGAAGGTCATGATGAATAAAAGGAAGAGAGTTGGTGATAGGACAGAGCCCTGAGGAACACAACTACTGACAAGTCTAGGAGAAGAACGATGGCTGTCTACAACAGCGGCTATAGAACGCCCAGAAAGGAAGCTAGAGATGAAGGCACAGATAGAAGGATAGAAACCGTAAGAGGGCAGTTTGGAAATTAAAGATTTATGCCAGACTCGATCAAAAGCCTTTGAGATGTCAAGTGCAATGGCAAAAGCTTTCGCCAAAGTCCCAAAAGGAGGATGACCAGGAGAAAGGTAGGTGAGAAGATTGCCAGTGGAGCGTCCCTGACAGAATCCATGCTGACGATTAGAAAAAAGATTGTGACAGGAAAGATGCCTTTAAGATTTTTCTGTTAAGAACTGACTCGAAAACTTTTGAGACACAGGATGTTAAAGCAATTGGATGATAGTTAGAGGGTTGGGAATGGTCACCCTTCTTTGGGACTGGCTGAATGAGAGCAAACTTTCAGCACGAAGGAAAGGTACAAGTTGATAGACAAAGGCGAAAGAGTTTACCTAAGCAGGGTGTAAGCACAGAAGCACAGTTTTTGAGGACAACAGGAGGGACTCCATCAGACCCATATGCCTTGGCAGTATTGAGGCCAGTGATGGCAGAAAATACTTCAGCTGAAGAAATTTTAATGTCAGTCATGAGGAAGTCAGAAGCCAGTGATGGCAGAAAATACTTCAGCTGAAGAAATATTAATGTCAGTCATGAGGAAGTCAGAGGGGGGAAGTGATGGACGAACAGCACCGGAATCGTCTAAGGTGGAATTGGAGGAGAAAGTCTGAGAGTGAAGAGATCTGCTTTATCAGTAGAAGAAATAGCTACAGAGCCATCAGAGTAGAAAAGAGGAGGGAAGGATGATGAGGTAAAGTTGTTAGAAAGGTTTTTGGCAAGGTGCCAGAAGGTGCGAGAAGAAATCGAGTTGGTGAGTTGGGAACATTTAGCACGGATGAAATTATTTTTAGCGGAGCGAAGAACAGACTTAGCACGATTCTGGGCAGAAATATAAAAAAGATGTGATTCAGGGGAGGGCTGGCTCTGGTACCTTTTACAGGCCCTCTCCTTGTTGTGGACAGCATTAGAACAAGCGTGATTAAATCAAGGCTTTCTTGCATTAGTCAGAGGATATGAGAAAGGAATGTATGCTTCCATGCCCGAGAGAATAACCTCCGTAATGCGCAAGGCACACTCAGATGGCTCCCGGCCATGGAAGCAATAATCATTCCAAGGAAAATCAAAGAAGTACTGCCTGGGGGCCTCCCAATCTGCAGCTCCAAAGTGCCACAGGTGGCATTTCTCTGGAGGGTCCACAGGCCGTACAAGAGCGATGGGACAGGTTAAGGTAATAAGGTTATGATCGCAGGAGCCCCACGGAGAGAAAAGATTAACAGTGTAAGCAGAAGGATTAGTTGTTGGGAAAAGGTCAAGTATGTTGGAACTCTCTCCAAGGCGGTCAGGGATGCGGGTAGGGTGCTGTACAAGGTGCTCTAGGTCATTAAGGATAGAAAAGATGTAGGCTTGTTCACCAGGTGGATCAGTGAAAGGAGAGGAGAGCCAAAGGTGGTGGTGAACATTGAAATCTCCTAGAATGGAGATTTCTGAGAAAAGAGAAATGGATAGAATGTGTTCCATCGTAGAAGTAAGATAGTCAAAGAATTTTTGATAGTCAGTAGAATTAGGAGATAAGTAAACGGCACAGGGATATTTAGTCAGAGAATGACAGGAGAGCCAAAACCAGAGAGTAGAGAATTCAGAAGAATCAAGTTCAGGAACACGCGAGCAAGATAGATCGTTGCGTACATATATGCAACAGCCACATTTGGCTTTGAAATGAGAATAGAGAAAGTAGGAGGATACAGAAAAGGGTTTGTTGTCAGTTGCCGCAGGCAGCTGAGTCTCAGAGAGAAAGAGAAGGTGAGCTTTAAAGGAGAAGGGGTGGTGCTCAACAGAGCGAAAGTTAGAGGAAAGGCCGTGAATTTTACAGAAATGAAGAAGGAGTGAGTCAGACAGTGGTTCCAGGCAGCTTTGTGAGTCGTCACTGTGAGAGAGGCGGATGGTGGGAGCATTTATGACCCCCCCCCCCTCTGGGACACCGAGGCATGGTTGACATGCGTTTTTTTTTTTTTTTATGAAAGGAAGTGTAGTGTGTAACGTGCATGTAGTTTGGTGCTGACAGTAAGAGAAACTTGTATTGGAGAGCATGCTGGCCTACTCTACACATTAATCCTGAAAAAAAACAATAATGAAGACAGACATTTTATTACTGATGATGATAATTAAAAAACGCAGTATTCAATGCCAATACAAGCTAAACATATCTGTAAAAACACACACACACACACACGTTTGTACAGTGATAAACGTTTGTAGCGACTATCATGAACACTCAAAATTAGGTATACAGCATTGCATTTTTTTAAGAAGTACAAACTTTAAAACACATGAATCATTACACGTAAGTAATAATATAAAGCTGCAAATAGTGGCTATCATCAACCTTGGGCGATATTACAAGCTTGGCAATAATCACACCATCGTTCTTAGGTTGAGGTTTCAACCTAAAACCAACATCTTCAAACTACTAAGTTTTACAACATACTCTTCATTTTCCCAAAAGTAGTTTGATGCTCTCCTTTATTATATTATACATTACTAATTATACATTACAGTACAAGCATCACATCCAATTTTCTAATTCAGGTTTCATATGTAGTTTTGACTAAAAAAATAAAAACACAAAAATGATCTCCCAATGAATATATATGAATAAATCAATCAATCAACTGATGCACTTTACAGCTAGCTTACCAAATGCATTCAGTACCTTTACATTGGTTGACTATATGAAATTACCTATTAATGCATTAATCACCAGGTGTTTTATTTTTTAACCAATGGCAAGCCTATACGTATATCTTACCCTAACATAATGGCATTAGGTGTGTGTGTGTGTGTGTGTGTGTGTGAGAGGGGGGGGGCAAGCCCTGTGGCTAATGTATGAAGTGGTTGGAGTAAGTTAAGAGAGCTGTTGCCTCTCCTAACATTGAAAGGGCTCTCTCTCCATGCTATGGGATCTTTGCATGAGGCACGTGTTAGCAGTTTAATGCTGAAAGGTAATGAGACGTGGGTAGTAAAGGAAGGGGATATTCACAGGCTCGATTATGCACATGGCAATGATTAAATGAACGTGTCCTGCACCTTTGAATATGGAAACTGTGGGGATAGGGCTGCAATTGAAGAGTGGAGAGGAAGGAGGGGACCTGACTAGATGGAGGTGTAGGGCATCCATGAATATGAGACCTAAGGAACCAGGACTGTGACTGATGAGTAGAGAGGAAGGATAGGATCTGACTAGATGGTGGTGTAGGGCATCCATGAATATGAGACCTAGGGGACCAGGACTGTGACTGATGAGTTCAGAGGATGGATGAGACTTGAATGTATTGGTGTTGTGATAAGAAGAGGTAGGCTGAGATGGTTTGGGCAAGTTGAGAGTATGGATGATGACAACTGGGCACAGAGGGTAAAAAGTGTGAATATTTGGGGGTAGGGTTGCAAGAGGCTTGTGGGGGGGGGGGGGGGAAGACTGGGATGACATCATAATGTGTGACCTCAGGGATAAGGGACTTAATAGGGAGGTTGCCAGAGATCTAGCACCATGGACAGCTACAATTATGTGATCAAGGCTGATGCATGCAAGCATGTTGCAGCCACTATAAACAATACGATATGAACAGGCGGTAATTTCAACATTACGAGGTACTGTAATTTCATAAAAAGGGCAACAACAAGAAATTCATGACATTTCCCAGAGCTACTTAAATCAAGCACACTGACACAGTGCAAACTATAGCAGTGCAGAAAGTGAAGGGCATTAGGCATGGCAGCAATACTTTCCCCTTTACCAGAAGTTGATACAAAACCTGTTAACCTATACCAGTAACGCACAATATCAGCAATTTCCATTGATAAATGTTTAGCATTTTAATAGTTCTCCAACCATCATTCTTCATGAGTAAAAACTACTTAAAGTGAAGAAAAACTGTTTTGTGTGGTAATTCTGCAAAAATTTTCTGAATAATATCAATCTAATCCCTGAATATTGAAAGTAAATCCTCACTACATCGAACCTCAAAAATTTGAACTTGTCACATCAACCTCTGTCAGTCTGCTAACAATCTTCATATTCAGGTACTATACATTTAGTCCCAAGTTCCTATAGGCCAATACAGCAAAGGACAACAAGCCTCAATAAAGACTACCTCTTAAATACTGGCATCACGGTATGCCTCTTTATGCCAGGAAGGGGGACCACTGGTGCCATATTCATTGTTCGACAGCTTCAAGAAAAATATATTGGAAAGAAAAGGGAATTGTATTTTGTTTTTGTTGATCTGGAAAAGGCCTTTGAGAGCCTATAGAGAGGTGGTGAAGTGGGCGATGAGAAAGCTAAGGTTGGAAGAGTGGCTGGTTAGGGTGGTTATGGCCATGTACGTGGGTGCTCGCACCCAGGTAAGAGAGAATGGAGTTTTGAGTGATGAGTTTTCTGTGAATGTTGGTGTGCATTAGGGGTCAGGTTTGAGTCCCTTGTTGTTTATCATGGTACTTGAAGCCCTCTCACGTGACTTCAGAGATGGACTCCCGTGGGAGATGTTGTATGCTGATGATTTGGTGTTGTTTGCAGAGAATGTAAAGGAGGCGGAGGAAAGATTTAAGAAATGGAGAGATGGTATGGGGCACAAGGACTTAAGGGTAAATGCAGATAAAACAAAAGTGGTGATATCTAGGGTTCGTGGTGATACAATTAGGGGAGAGGGACAGTGGCCATGCGCAGTTTGCTACAAAGGTGTGGGAAGTAATTCCATCCTGTGCAGTGTTTGTGATAAATGGGTGCACGAGAGATGTAGTGGTATTAGGGGCAGACTGCGAGATAATGCTGATTTTATGTGTGCAGCGTGTCGGGGAGAGCAGGTGGAGATTGTTAGGCGTGAAAGGATTGAACTTGCTGGTGAGTCTCTTGAGTGTGTGGAAGAATTTTGTTATTTGGGAGACATGTTATGTGCCGGAGGTGGGGCTGGAGTTAGCTCGGTTGCTAGGGTGAGAAGTGGTTAAACAAAGTTCAGGGAGCTGTTGCCTCTCCTGGCATTGAGAGGACTCTCCTTATATGTTAAGGGGTCTTTGTATGCAGCATGTGTTAGGAGTGTGATGCTGTATGGTAGTGAGACCTGGGCAGTAAAGGAAGAGGATATTCGCAGGCTTAACGAACAGAAATGACAATGATTAGGTGGATGTGCAGTGCGTCCCTGCGTGCAAGGCCTGGGGGGGCCGGGTTTACAATGGAAGAGTTGAGAAGTAGGATGGGACTGGAGTGTATTGGTGTTGTGATGAGGAGAGGTAGGCTGAAGTGGTTTAGACATGTGGAGAGGATGGGGGATGATAATTGGGTGCAGAAGGTGAGAAGTGTTAATATTGGGGGACGGGTTGGGAGGGGTGGACCAAGAAAGACATGGGACGAGGTCATTAAGTGTGACCTCAGGGTTAAGGGATTGAAAAGGGAGGCTGCCAAAGATCGAGCAGCATTGAGAGCCGCCATTAGGTGACCAAAGCCGACGCATGCAAGCATGTTGGAGCCTTCAAAAATGAAACGAAAAACGAAACTACTGCCAGCTGACTATGCACATCATACAAATGTTATTCCAACCAATATGCAATGGATAGTGCGTCTTCCACCCATGCATCAATCTCTAATTGGACAATGCATCAGTGTGCATTAGCAAGTCCCTCGCACAATCCCTAGCTAGGAAGTTACGCACCTTTGAAGTGTTCTATAATGGTTGGGGGGGGGGTCAAGAAAAGATAAGATTACTGGTGACAGTTACAATGCATGAGGAAGGGTACCCATGCATATTTTGCATATGGCCATGTCAAATTGTATTATGGCTATACTAAAAGCAATGGGTGAAAAAATCCACTGACTAATGGTTAAATAACATGTTCTGGGAACCACAGTGTTCATGGGCAGATGAAATGCTGTACAGTATCATTTATTTGGCTTTATGACACTAACTTTTATCAATCTGTTCTCTGTGGTGTGAATGGTTATATCTAACACACAAATCAGTCTCCATTAAATCAGATTATTAATTTTGTATACAGAATAATACAGCAGTCAGTGGATTCTCAAAGCGCACTCTTATGAGACTAGGTACACGCCGCAATCTGAAAATTTCGCGGTTTAGAAATAACTAATCTTATGGGGAAAATTCCATGTGGGTCTTTCACCTTGGGAAAGTTGCCTCCCTTTCCCCAAACCTACATCAAACTGGTCACCATCAAACACTAACAACCTTCATGCCTGGCCTGGGAAGGAAGTGCTGTGATTGGCTTATAGTAAGTGCTATGACTGAATATGATTTGCTTATTAACTGCCATGTCTGATAAGATTGGTTTATGCTCAGCTAGATGAGCAGACTTGAGGTAATTGTGGCATGTAAACACGAGGCATTGGAAAAGTGTCACTTTTGATGACTTGCATCCATGAATTTCACATCATTTCCATGATTTACTGATGTTGCTAACTTGCATGATGTGGCTGTGTATTACGAATCCCCTATTTAGAACTGCGAAATTTAGGAGATTCTGCTGTATACGGGAGTTGTCGTATCATAGGACACAGAAAATACAAACAGCAAACACAAAAGTTTCTAAAGTATAAGTCCTCTCATTCAGCATCTTCAGGACCAAGCAGGTGCCGAAAGAGCAGAAACTGCCGAATGACCCGGAAAACCTTCCAAAAAGTTTCTAGCAATCATGGTCGGTCACCTCAGTGCAATCACAGTGTCTATATGGTATTATTGGTCAACCCTAAGCACTAAATATTTAAAAAGCAACTTACATTTAATGTATTTAGTGATACAATACACATGAACTTACCTTAACCTAGGTGTATTTACATAACATACACCATAAAATAGCACAACAGTTTCCAAACTTTCGAAAGTTCCACTCACAAAGCCAGACACTCGCGAGTCATAATGGCCGACTGTGCATGCAGTGTTGGCAATCAGAAACCTTCTAAAGCACTAAGCTCAACTTTAAAATGCTCTAACTATAGGTGAACTGTTCAAATTTCTGTGCTAAATTGGACTTCAAACATGCTACATATAGAAGAAAATCTAATATTTATTAGCACTAAATTTTTATGAAAAGCGCTATAATATGAAATGCACTAGATCTAGAGCCAACAGCGACAAACTGCCACCTCTGGGTGCACAGGGACCAGCGACAAGCTGGCAACCATGTCATGGGTGCCGATTGGCTCAGCATGTCCCGGAAGAGCAGAGAACTTTTGTGATCGGACTATTTATGGAAACCACCAAAAGACCGGAAATTACCATAAAACCAGATGCCAAATGAGAGGACTTTTACTGTATGTACAACCTATTAAAAAATGCTAAAGTATGCACTGAATCAACTTGTTAATAAATATGGATCTTATTATATCACTCTTGTTCTTATGGAATTACATTATATAGCTATGGTATTAAGTTTGCCAAATAAATGCACTGATTGGGCATAATGACTTCATCATCTTTTTAAAGAGTATTTTACCACCATATTCAACTAAACAGACCTCTGTGCAGGGACTGAATAAGCCCATTCTACCTAGAAACACCAAGGTTCAAGCTTACTAGCTGTGGTCACCCATGTTCAACTCTAAACACCAAGGATCAAGCTTACTAGCTGTGGTCACCCATGTTCAACTCAATTTGGGATTTTAGTCACAAATTAATCAATCTCAAATTATCTGCAATACAATTTACGCTCTAAATATGGCTGATCCCCTGACTGTGGTCTTAGATCGAGTAATACTTATAGATCTGAACCAGCCTCTAATCTCAGAATTAAACCACTGTTCTAACAAATTGGAATTTTGCTTGTCAGTGAGAACTGCATATCAAAGTTATCACCCAAAGTGATTATATGGTAAATATATTCTTAATGCTAAGTTTTTACAATGAAAATACAGAATTGTCTGCTGTTCTTTAGTCTTGTCATTATGCTGTACAAAGATAAAGGAATCCCCTCCCATCAATGGGTTTAAGACATTCAGCCCTATCTTTTACAAAACCTCCAACTTTTGACTTGGTTCAGACAGCATTGTAAAATTTCAGAGTAAATCTATCCATCGCAAAACATTTACAAAATTCTCTCTCTCCCAGGGACATTACAGAGAAGATGGACTTACTATAGAGTAGCATTCTTCACAGTGCTGTTTGCAGAATTGTGAGGACGCCATCACAAAAAGATTGATTAAATACTGCATGTATAGGACCAAAGCTATAAAATCAATGCAATCTACTGTAACTTCAGGGAAGGAAGTTCAAGTGGTACTAACTTATTAAGTTTCCTCAACAGTGTGGTGAATGTTACATAAGAGAGTGAGAGGGTTGGATGGAGTGCATCTACCTGGACCTCAAAGAAGGCATATGATAGGGTGCCACATAAAAGATTATTGTGGAAATGAAAAACTACTGCAGGGGTAGGAAGTACGAGTAGTTATTAAAGTGGATGGAAAGTTACTTGGTTGGAAGGCAAATGGCAACAGCAATAGGAGGTAAGGTTTCAAAATGGAGAATTGTGGCTGGAGGAGTTGTCCGGAATTCTCTGCTGGCTCCAATTACGTTTCTGATAGAGTCCCAAATTAAGAAAAAGGGAAGCAACGATCTTACAATAACACAAGCAATTAACTTCTCCCATAATTATTTAACTGCATAGTAATATCACTCAATTGCGTGAAAGAAACTATGTGGGAAGGGGGTGCGTTTAGGTATTGGATTTCCAGAAGGCTGCGTTTGTTTACAACTCGTGTTGTGCTTTTGTCGGTCGCTGATTGGCTTTAACCCGACCCAACCCACATCCCATACTTGCGTGCCACTGCCTGCCTTAATGTTGTGTAGACAGTCACTGTGATTAGAGGCATTCATTTACAGTAATCTCTCATTTATACGGATGTGCAGTATCTGGACCTGTTCATTATCCAAATACTGGACCTTGGCTCCATTAAACCATTATCTGAATTTACTTGCTATTATCGGGACGTAAAATTCCCCGAGAACTCTGGTCAGCCAGCCAAAACGTTCAAAAATTGGTATCCTGGTCGCTGGGCTCGAGCTGTGAGCGGGAAATAGGCTGTGACCCACGAGCAGAACTAAAATGTCCGTCTGCCCTTGTACTGAATGGTTGAAGTCGTGACTGGTCAGATCACTCCCAACGAACCTCCACCACCAGAATAAAAGGACTGTAACCCAAAAGTGGTGTCAAAGCATTTGTACGCATCCCCACCCAATGTCCAAAGTTGCACAGCCACCGGGATAAGTCTTTCCCAACTGCCATCATGCATCGAACACAGACCACAAGGCACAAGTACATGTTTGCTGACAGTGGCCGTCTACCTCTCTACCAAATGTCCAAAGTTGCCTGGGTCACCAGAGTTTCGTTTCCAAATGGCCACCATGTGTCTAACAGACCACAAGCCACGAGTAAATGGACGGTAAAAGCGCCTGTCTACCTCGTTACAGAACGGTGAAAATCCTGCCCACAGCCTCGCTTCTCCCTCTCTCTTGTCCCTCCTCCATACCTTCCTGGCTCCCCCCTCACTCCCTCCCCTTCTTCACACTGACAGCACTGATTCGTGAGTTTTTAAAGCTTTTTTGCGATTAACAGTACAGTAATCTCTCTACTTTCTAGACGACCACTATCTGGTTACACCACTGTTCAGACAACGTAGGCTGATGTTTGAAACCCAAAAATGCCCAAAAATTGCAAAAAAAATGAAAAAAATCCGATTTTTTTCGACCCATAAGTTTGAATTTGGCATGCGGCGCCGAACGGCCTTGTTTACATTCACATTCCCACTGTCTCCCTCTCCCGCCACTCCGACAGTTGTCTCTGAACTTACGTGAGTTTTTGTTTAAATAATCATAATTTACAGTGCTAAGGATTAAGTGCAGTTCAACACTAGATTACTATACATGCTTCAAGAGCATTTTCACCACTGTCAGAGGTTTAGAGGTGGGGTAAACAGCCACCACAGACATGTAAGTACACTGTCAGCTGCCAAATATTTTCCATAATCGCTTCTAAATCCTCTTTCCCTGGCTACATTTTATTTACTTCATGCTTTGTGTCCCATATTTGAGTGCACAGGCTGTGAAAGAGGTGATTTTCTCAGTGATTACCATGTCTCCCATATCTGAGTGCACAGGCTGTGAAAGAGGTGATTTTCTCAGTGATTACCATGTCTCTTACATACATTCACTATCTAGTCAACTGGTGAACATTTTTGCCCTAGTCACCTCTAAATCATAATTTTTCTGGTTACATTTTATTTACTTCATGATTTGTGTCCCATATTTGAGTGCACAGGCTGTGAAAGAGATTACCATGTCTCTTACATACGTTCACTAGTCAACTGGTGAACATTTTTGCCCTACTCACCTCTAAATCATCATTTTCTGGTAAAAATTAATTTATTTCATTCTTTGTATCCCATATTTGAGTGCACAGGCTGTGAAAGAGGTGATTTTCTTAGTGATTGCCATGTCTGATACTTACTTACACTATGCTGTCAACTTCTGAATGCCTCTGCCTTACTCTCCTCAAAATCATTTTTTGGTTAAAATTCAATTAATTCATGCTTTGTGTCCATTATTTATGTGAATGGGGTCTTAAATAGGTACTATGAATATCCGGTAGGGAGATAGGTAGGTGGTTTTCTAATTTAGGTTAGGTTAGGTTAGCATCAGGAATGACCGGTGCTGGAGCTTCAGGGCCACTATCTGGACAAGACCACTTTCCGTTCATGCCTTTGTCTCTATTACATCGGATAGTGGAAAGATTATCGTTATTTTTTTCTTTTTTCCTTTTTTTTACGTGTCCGACTCTGGGCAAAGGCTTCAGGGCCTATTTCTTGGGGGCAGTGAGCTATGCCAAGGCCCAGTAGTCCTCCTACACCTCCACATGTCACCACTTCGGCACTAACACCCACCATCCAAATTGAATACATGTCTCATACAGGATTGGTGTATTGGTATTAGTGGGGGTATTTTTACGACACGTCGGCGGGTCATCTGGTAGATCAGGAAAGTCTGCTTTTTAGGAAATTCAAATCCTTAAACTATTCCCTGACCCAGCCAGGATTCAATCCTGGGTCCATTAGGACCGCAGGCCGCCTCTCTACCGATTCAGCCACCGCCTCCCCCTACTAGCCGTACAAAAATTCTGAAGTAACCACAAGAAAGCTCATGAAATTCTGCATCTAGACATGTGCTTAACTTTTGAAAACTGCTGGCAAAATTTTACACTTGGATGGTAAGAATACATTTGAAGTAAGTTTTACTCTTGAACATTATTTATTCTCACTCAATTTCTGTACTTTTACTCACCAGTTTCCTGTGTTTTTATCAGCTTAACTTATAGTATAAGCACCAATGAAGATGATGGTATACCAAGTTGACCAATTTCTGGTGGCATATTTAGCTGTGGAATATTTTTGTGGCCTGGGAGCAGTTATCACTGGTGTCAGATAACTAAATTTCCAACCATCCTGAGGTTTTATGTGGATGTTTGTTTATGCATTGTTTCCTTGGTGTTTAGCATTAATACGGATATTCATATGTGTGTTTTGACGTCTAAATATGGCAGAATGACCTGGAAACAGTGCCAAAATTAAGAGGGGTACTGTACACACAGTAATGTATAGGTTGGGTGTTTTTGGTTTTAAATTATTTTTATTATTATTATTATTGAAACAATGAAGTGTCATGTCTCCATGGCTGTTCAATCTGTATATGGATGGGGTTATAAAAGAGATACAAGGTAAGGCAGTGGATGTTGGAACGGCCCTAGTGAGAAAGGGAAGTGTTTGAAAACTCCCTGTACTGTTGTTTGCAGATGATACTGTGTTATTAAGTGAAGACTAAGGAGAGCTGCAAGGCTTGGTAGATGAGTTTGGGAGTGTGTGTAACAAATGGAATCTAAAGGTCAATGTAAGGAGGACCACAGTAATGGTCTTTGAGAGAAGTGAAGTCAGTGAATATACAGTGAGGTTGGATGAGGAGGAAATGGCAAATGTAAGTGCATTTAAGTACTTGGGTGGTGTGATGAGTAAGGATGGAAATCTGGAGGGTGAAGTGCTTGAAAGGGTGCAGCAGGGAAGAAGGGTTGCTGGTTCCTTGAAAGCAGTGATAAGAAACAGGGAAGTGAGCATGGAAGTAAAAAAGCTACTACATGACAGCATTGTGATACCAACTCTAACATATGGAAGTGAAGCTTGGACCTTGTTGGAGGGACAGAAGTCAAGACTGAGTGCAGTGGAAATGAGTTATTTGAGAGGAGCATGTGGAGTCACATGGAGAGAGAGACTGACAAATGAGGAAGTGAAGGAATGTTGTGGTGTGGATGTGGATGTGATAGGAAGCGAGGAGAAACACACTAAGGTGGTTTGGTCATGTGGAGAGGATGGAGAGTAAGTGACTGACGAGGAGAGTGTATATGAGTGAGGTGGAGGCCAAGGATGAGATGGAGAGATGGAGTGGAGAGGTATATGAGAGAGGGAGGTGTGAGCTGGGAGCAGGGCAGTGAAATGGCGGGGACAGAGAGAGACATGGAGGCGATTTGTTTGTGGCCACCCCTTACGGGATTGAGGTGTCTGGTAATAGATAGACAGATTTTTTTTTTCATTACTTTGGATATACCTATGTCTGTTCTTATGTCTAAATATGGCAGACTGACCTGAAAACAGTGCCAAAATCAGGAGGGGTACTGTATACAGGTGGCCCTCCACATTCATGGAAGTTAGGGGACACAGACCCTTGCGGAAGTGGATTTTCCGTGAATGTTTGGTATGCCCTCCAGAAAATGCCTCTAAAGCCGCAAATCACCCAGTGAGCAAGTGTGCACATATTTTACGTGATAAACCATATCTGGGACCTGAAAGCAGCATAAAATATCACAAATAGCTGATGACTGTGGGCAAGTCATCAGCTACATATTTACCCCAACTTCTTACAACCATACCCATTACATTCAGTCTTGACTCCACAGAGGGGCAATCCGCGAATCTGTGAGACCCGCGAAAGTTGATTCCACAAATGTGGAAGGCCACCTGAATACAGTAGTGTATAGGTAGGGTGTTTTTTGGTTTTCAGTGTTTTGATTTTTCTGCTTTTGTTAGCTTTTTTTTTCATGGTTTTCTTGGTGTTTAGCATTACTTTTGATATTCCTATGTGTGTTTTGATGCCTAAATATAGCAGACTGATCAGAAAACATTGCCAAAATTAGGAGGGGTACAGTACATACAGTAAAGGAAGGGTGTTTCGGGTTTTCATTTTTTTTTTCATGGTATTCTTGGTGTTTAGCATTACTATGGATATTCGTATGTGTGTTTTGATGTCTAAATATGCCTGAATGACTGGAAAACACTGCCAAAGTAAGCAGAGATACCAAACAAATAAATTTGGTATGGGTTGGAGGTTGGGTATAGGTAGGGTCTGAGTATAGTAAGGGGATACTGTTCATTATCCGGGCACTGCCACTACCCAGACATGCCTTTGGCTCTATTACGTCAGATAATCGAGTGATTACTGTACTTATTTCCTTGTTTCTCATTTCCTATTGGTCTCTGAGCACGTGGTTCCAAACTATCTTTAGTTATGCCTAAGCACCCTGCAAGTGTTATGAACACAAAAAATGCATCTATTTCCAAGGAAAAAGTAAAATTATTGGAAGAAGTGTCTTGTGGTGTGGAAGCTGAAAAGCAAACGAGAGAAACATTCGGACTTAAAATGAGTCAGGCGTGTTTATGGATGTGGATAGTTCCTTTGTTGGAGGAAAATGTTACTTTAGTGCAATGTGTGTGTGTGGTGGGTGGGGAATAGGGGGGAGGCTCTGTGACCAATCTTCATGAACTGACAGTCTCTGGTCGAGAAATTTCAGCTCTTACGGTATGTGAAGAGTCTATGTGTTAATCTGTAAAGTTAGGGAAGATAATTATGTGAGTTCAGTTCTTGTGAATTATGTTGTCATACAAATTATACTGCTTGTCTGAACTGTTTACAATTCAACATTACTGCATTCGTGTTTATGCCGGATGGCCGCTTTTTCACAGGTTGATCTTAGAAAATTTTGCTTGCTTGGTATTTGGGGCTTTCAATGTTAAGTTTAGTGGCAATTTTAGATAGCTAATATCTGGGTTTTTTTTTTTTTTGAGGGGTAAAACCTCTAGCTTAGGTTAGGATGCACTGACGTGTCCAGTCGGCAAGATCCATGCAAACACGCTGCAGCATGCAAACATACTCTTTATGAAAAATATGGAGTTACTGATAAAAAATAACTACATAAAAGTGTTAATGATGAGGGAGCAGCAAGTCATGTTTTCATGTTTAGCGCAACATGTGTGAAAGGGGCTTTGTGACTGACAATTGTTATTAAGTGACAGACTTCGGTGCTACAAAATATGGCTCCTACGGTATGTCAAGACACTACATGTTGAAGGAAGTAGTTGGGTAAAATAATTATGTGAATTCAGTCCATTTGAATTATACTATCATACAAATTATACTGCTTGGCTGACTTGCATATTATTCAGGATTACTGCATTTGTGTATATCCAAGAGTTGTACACAATCACCACATGCTGATGACTTCAGTATACTTTTCTTCCCTTTATTGTTGATGACAAATGATACTTATAAAACTAATTTCACAATATATATATATTTTTAATGAGTACGCCGAAAATGATTCCTGGTGATATACAGGTGTTCCTCCCTTAACGTGGTTTGCTTTAGTGTGATATTGCTCTTATGTGGTACGATTTTGCAGTAGGAAATAAACATTCTAATGCGGGCACTGTTAGCGTAACTCAGTAATTTGAACCAGGTGGGCTGTGGAGGACCTAGAAAGTAATGTTTGGTGTTGGCAGTGAAATAGACTTTGATGGATTTTAGAGCGTGTTCTCCCCCTCTACTCATCTTCGGCGAAATGTGTCTGTTCTTCTCCTCACATAATGTACAATACAATAAATAAAAAAGTCCTGTACTAACCTAATGTATGTTTTATAACCATATTAATGCTTTTAGGAGATTTAAATAGGGGGTAAAAAAAAATTTGCCCCACAAGGGGGGAAAAGTGGACTTTGGGCAGGTGTACAGAAGGAAATAGGGGTTTTCAAGAGTCCCTATAATGCGATATTTGCCTAACATGAGGTCGGTGTGGAAGCAAATGTCCACATTAGGGAAGCAACACCTGTATGTGTGATGCTGTGCAGCGATTATTCACATGTTGATTAGGTTTGAAGATTTTGCTTGGTTGGTATTGGGGGCTTTCAAGAGGCTTAGTGGTTATCCTTGATAGTTAAAGTTATGGGGAGTATTAGGAAACAAAACTAGTCGGATAGGTTAGGTCAGGATCCACTGATGTGTCAAGTCGGCAATATACAGTATGTAAACACACTGTCTTGGGCATCTTAAGGCATTCATATTTGTAATAACCTAATTTAAAATCATACATAAAATATGGGGCTCCTAGAACCTAACCCCCTATATTACAAGTAAATCTATCTATCTATCTATTGCCAGACGCCTCAATCCCGAACGGGGTGGCCACAAACAAATCGCCTCCATGTCACTCTGTCCCCTGCCATTTCACTACCACGCTCCCAACTCACACCCCCCTCTCTCATATACCTCTCCACTCCATCCCTCCATCTCATCCTCGGCCTCCCCCTCCCTCTCGCCCCCTCCACCTCACTCACATACACTCTCCTCGTCAGTCTTTCACTCTCCATCCTCTCCACATGCCCAAACCACCTTAACGTGTTTCTCCTAATGCTTCCCATCACGTCCTCAGCCACACCACAACGCTCCTTCACTTCCTCATTTGTTAGTCTGTCTCTCCATGTGAATCCACATGCTCCTCTCAAATAACTCATTTCCACTGCTCTCACTCATGACTTCTGTCCTTCCAACAGGGTCCAAGCTTCACTTCCATATGTCAGAGTTGGTATCACAATACTGTCATGTAACAACTTTTTCACTTCCATGCTCACCTCCCTGTTTCTTATCGCTGCTTTCAACAAACCAGCAACCTTCCTTCCCTGCTGTACCCTTTTGAGCACTTCACCCTCCAGACTTCCATCCTTACTCATCACACTGCCCAAGTACTTAAATTCACTCACATTCTCCATTTCCTTCCCATCCAGTCTCACTGTACACTCACTGGCTTCACTTCTCTCGAAGACCATCACTTTACTCTTCCCCACATTCACCTTTAGATTCCGTTTTTTACACACTCTCCCAAACTCATCTACCAAGCCTTGCAGCTCCCCTTCGTCTTCGCTCAACAACACGGTATGATCTGCAAACAACAGTACAGGGAGTTTCCAAACACTGCCCTCTCTCACTAGGGCCACTCCAACATCCACTGCCCGACCTTGTATCTCTTTTATGACCCCATCCATATACAGATTGAACAACCATGGAGACAAGACACATCCTTGTTTCAATCCAACCTTCAAATGGAAAGATTCACTCAGTTTGCCATCCACACGCACTGCAGCCTTAGCACCCTCATACATACTCTTCACTGCCTTCGACAATTTCCGATCCACTCCATATATTCATAATACCTTCCACAAACCTTGTCTATCCACCCTGTCATATGCTTTCTCCAGATTCATGAAGGCTGCATACAACTTCTTGCCCTTCTCTAGAAACTTTTCCACTAAGGATCTAAGAATGAATATCTGGTCTACACAACCTCTTCCTTCCTAAAACCTCCTTGTTCTTCTCCAACAAATTCCTCAGTAATTTCCCTAACTCTGTCAATAAGTAACCTACCATATATTTTTCCTATTACACTGATGCCATATTCATTGTTCGACAGCTTCAGGAAAAATAGATTGGAAGGAAAAGGGAATTGTATTTTGTTTTTGTTGATTTGGAAGAGGCCTTTGACAGAGTCCCTAGAGAGGTGGTGAAGTGGGCAATGAGAAAGCTAGGGTTGGAAGAGTGGCTGGTTAGGGTGGTTATGGCCATGTACATGGGTGCTCGCACCCAGGTAAGAGTGAATGGAGCTTTGAGTGATGAGTTTTCCGTGAATGTTGGTGTGCATCAGGGGTCAGTTTTGAGTCCCTTGTTGTTTATCATGGTGTTTGAAGCCCTCTCACGTGACTTCAGAGATGGACTCCCATGGGAGATGTTGTATGCTGATGATTTGGTGTTGATTGCGGAGAATGAAAAGGAGGTGGAGGAAAGATTTAAGGAATAGAGAGATGGTATGGGGTACAAGGGCTTAAGGGTAAATGCAGATAAAACAAAAGTGATGATATCTAGGGTTGGTGGCGGTACAATCAGAGAAGAGGGAGAGTGGCCATGCACAGTTTGCCACAAGGGTGTGGGAAGTAATTCCATCTTGTATAGTGTTTGTGATAAGTGGGTGCACAAGAGATGTAGTGGTATTAGAGGTAGACTGCGAGATAATGCTGATTTCATGTGTGCGGCGTGTCGGGGAGAGCAGGTGGAGATTGTTAGGCGTGAGAGGGTTGAACTTGCAGGTGAGTCTCTTGAGTGTGTGTGGAGGAGTTTCGTTATTTGGGAGACATGTTATGTGCCGGAGGTGGGGCTGGAGTTAGCTCGGTTGCTAGGGTGAGAAGTGGTTGGAAGAAGTTCAGGGAGCTGTTGCCTCTCCTGACATTGAGAGGACTCTCCTTACGTGCTAAGGGGTCTTTGTATGCAGCATGTGTTAGGAGTGTGATGCTGTTTGGTAGTGAGACCTGGGCAGTAAAGGAAGAGGATATTCACAGGTTTAAACGTACAGAAATGACAATGATTAAGTGGCCTGCGTGCAAGGCCTGGGGGGGCTGGGTTTACGATGGAAGAGTTGAGAGGTAGGATGGGACTGGAGTGTATTGGTGTTGTGATGAGGAGATGTAGGCTGAGGTGGTTTGGACATGTGGAGAGGATGGGGGATGATAATTGGGTACAGAGGGTGAGAGGTGTTAATATTGGGGGAGGGGCAGACCGAGAAAGATATGGGACGAGGTCATTAAGTGTGACTTAAGGGTTAAGAGACTGAACAAGGAGGCTGCCAGGGATCGAGCAGCGTGGAGAGCCGCCATTAGGTGACCAAGGCCGACGCATGCAAGCATGTTGGAGCCTTCAAAAACGAAATGAAACGAAACACTGAGAAGGCAAATGCCCCTATGATTACCACACACTGCTTTTTCCCCTTTTCCTTTGTACAGAGGAATAATTATACCTGACTTCCAATCCTCCGGGGCTCTACCCTCCTCCCAAGCCAATCTGCACACCTTCCACATCCATTCTATTACTATCTCTCCCCCATGCTTCAGCATTTCACCACACACTCCATCAATTCCTGGTGCTTTCCCCATTTTAACTTTCTTCATTGCTTCCACCACTTCCATCCTGGTAATTTCTTCCTCTCTTCTCACAACCCTCCTTCTCCCTGCCATTCCCCAGCCACTTATACTTGCATTACTTTCATTCTCTATGTTCAACAGTTCATTAAAGTGTTCTCTCCATCTGTTTACTTTTTCTCCCTTCTCCACTAGTAACCTACCGTTTTTATCTTTCACACCCCCACTGACTTCGTTGGCACCCTGTCTAGCTCTCTTTACCTCCTTCCAGAACATTTTCTTACATTCCCTCCACTTTGCACTCAAGTTCCTTCCAAACTCCTCATCCACTCTTTTCTTACTCTCTCTTACTAATCTTTTCACCTCTCTCCTCCTCACTCCATATAACTCTCTCGTCCGTTTCTCAGCTTCTTCGTCGCCCCTGTTCCTCATCCACTCATTATATGCTTTCTTCTTTTGTGCCACAGCCTCTCTCACCTCTTCAGTCCACCATGCTGTTCCCTGAACCCCCTTTCGTCTTCTCTTCACCCCACACACCACCTCACATGCTGCACAGATTTCTTCTGTGAATACCTTGCACACACCCTCCACGTCCCCCATCTGCTCCAATCTATATTTACCCAATCGCTCCTCCACTTCCCTTCTATATTCAGCCTTTATTCCATCCTCTTGTAACTTTTCTACCTTCCTTGTAACAAATACTTCCTCCTGTCTTTCCCTTCTTCTCTTCCTCCATCTTGTTTGGATTCTGATTCTGGCCACCACCAAGTGGTGGTCAGAAAGTCCACTCCCCCAACCTCTATATACTCTTGCATCCATTATACATCTCATCCTTTCATCCACACACACATAGTCAATCATTGCCTTCCGTTCATTCATTCCCCGGTCCTCTCTTCTCACCACTCGCCATGTATACCTATGGATCATTTTGTGCCTGAAGAGGGTATTAACTACCACCAACCCTCTCCCAGCACAAATGTCCACTAAAGCACTGCCATTCTCATCCATCTCTGCAGGCACACCCCACTCACCAACCACTCCATCCACCTTCTCATTCCCCACTTTTCCATTCATATCTCCAGTCAGAGACAATCTCTCATTCCTTTCAAACTTTTCCAAGCAGGCTTCCACATTTGTCCAAAACTCTTCTCTCACTCTACTTACACGATCTTGTGTTGGCGCATACACGCACACAATTCCCCACATTTGTAGTCCAACTTTCACTCTTACCCACACAATCCTTGACCCAACTGATCCATACTCTCTTACATTCTCCTTCCACCTGTTGCTCACAACAATACACACTCCCTCTTTCGCCCTCTCATTCTCACCCACTCCCGCGCATATACCCCATCCATATTCCCATTCTCTCACACTCTTACCTCGCCATTTAGTTTCAGTTATTCCACATATATCCACTTTCACACTCTCAAGCACCTGTACAATCTCTCTCTCTTTCACCTCATCATTCGTACCCCTTACATTCCATGTAAATGTATGCTACATTTTAGAGCAAAATTGATTCTGCACAAAGTTCTGCATGACCTATGTTGTGTTGTATTGTTGTATGGAGACTGTACTTGTGAATGACCTGCCAGGAGGGTTGAATAGTTACATATTTATGTTTGCAGATGATGTTAAAATTATTAGGCATATTAAGGATCCTGATAATTGGAAAGAATTAAAAGAACTGGGCATACTACACATCTAGAGTCAGATGTGGAAAATGGACTTTAAAAAAAAAAAAGAAAAATCCTAGAAATGGGAGTGGATATACAAAATGGGCAAAGAGATAATCAGCAGAGCAAAAGGAGAAAACTTGGGAGTGAACCTAATGGAAAACCTATCACCAGAAAAAATAAACAAAATTATTGGTGGGGTATTAGATGGATTAGATGCTGAGAATTATACAAAATTGGCAAAGAGATAATCAGCAGAGCAAAAGGAGAAAACTTGGGAGTGAACCTAATGGAAAACCTATCACCAGAAAAAATAAACAAAATTAATGGTGGGGTATTAGATGGATTAGATGCTGAGAATTTAAAATGGCTATGACAACACCAAGATTAGAACATGCAACAGTGATATGGTCGCACCACTGACAAACTAGAAAAGGTTCACAGAATGGTTACAAGGATGATATCCTGATGGAGATAGAGAGACTATGCATACTAGGAGAAACTGAAGATGCTCAAGTTACCAACCCAATGAGAGAGAAGAGAAACAGGAGATTCAATTATGGTGTTAAAAGGTGCAAGAGAATAGTACCGGGTGGACAGAGGACCACTTGCTGGCAGATGGAAGAACAAGAGGACATGGACTTCAACTGAGAAAAAGCATATGCCTTTAAAAATTATTGTAAATAAATTAATAAATAAAAAATAACTTCCTGAGCAGAAGTATACATACCTGGAACAGCCTTAAATAGTTGGTGGTGCAAGCAAAGAAACTCCCAGTGCTTAACCCCAAAAGACCTCAATTCTCCCACCTTGTCTGGCCCACCACATTTAGGGCCTGATTTTTCAACTTTCACCAAGGTAAATTTTGATCTCACAGATTTCAAAAGCTTGATTTTACACACCACAAAACGTACATTTCACTCTCATATGTCGAATAGTTACTGCACTATCAACTGTCAAAGAATGTCAGAGATAAAAATTGTTACCCCTCACAGATACATCAGTCTCATAAGTCTAATGGTTACCGCACTGTCGACCACCAAAATTCAAGTGGGAGGAAAAAAGACACAGTATGGTACACTTCTGACTGAATTCCCAGAATTAGTACCAAAATACGGTTTCACTTAACACTGGCAAAGGTTCATTACCATACAAGAAAACGTCTTCATAAAAGTGAAAAAACTGATTTACATAATTGGAGGAGGGGGGGGGATCAGCATTTTCCCCCCCAACCCTGAGTAAAGTATACTGAAACATCCTCTATTATGCTTTAGTAACACTGCTGCCTCCCAGCTGCTACAGCGCACACACACACACACTCTGTAGAAAGGAATAGATGTGTGGTAATATTTGGAAACGGAGGAAAGAAAAGATTAGATCTGTGAGACTCGAGAGAGACTCAAATCAGGTGAGGAAAATACTGGGCAAGATCGATCTCAAAGGAAACTAGTGGGAAAAAGAAATTGAGAAAGTAAGGAGGATAGCGCCATATAATAAGAAAGGGGAAGCAAGACCAATGAAAGTTGTCATCAGAAAGTTTACTAAATGATATACAAAAAAAAGGGACCTGCAAACAAAGTAACGAGGCAGGGATGGAAAATATTATGAGTATAGTAAGAAAAGATTTAAATGAAGAAGAAAAAGAAGTTCTAAAATCCTTGAAGAAACAAGTAAAGGAAAAAAAAATGACAAGAGGACAGAGGAAGAATGCAAAACTTTTTTTTTTGGAGAGTGGATATGAAAATAGAGAGGTGGTATGTGAGGAATTAGAAGTGAAGGAAACAGGGGGATGGATATGAATATGAAAAGGGGAAGAATGAGTAAAGATAAAACCAGTGCAGTACATCTAAGTATCATGTATAGTAATGTAGATGGGTTAATATCTAAGAAAGGGGAAATTGGGGACTATATAAATGAAAATAAACCTGAAATTGCTTGCATGGTAGAGATTAAATTGCCCCGAGATGTCGATACAAAATTATTTGGATGGAACAATTATAATATGTGGAGGAAGGATAGAGAAAGTAAGTTTGGGGGAGGTATAATGATATTAGCCCGTAATGACCCAAGAGCAAAAAATAAATTGAAAATACCATGGCTGAACTTTTGGGAATTGAAGTAGAGGACAGTTATGGAGAAAAAATAGATGTAATAGTATTTTATATGACCCCCAAAACTAGGGCATGGACAAAAGATGATTATGAACAGTTAATAAGAGAATCCATTAATAAACTAAAGATATTAACCGAACAAAGAAATAGAATAATAATAATAATGGAAGATTTTAACTGTAGAGAAGTTAACTGAGAAAGTATGGATGCTGGGGACAATGAGGAATCATGAGCAAATAAATTAATGGAACTGGTGATGGAAAACATGTTATCCCAATTAATTAATGAAAATACAAGAATTAAGGGTGACGACGAACCATCAAGGCTCGACCTAGTATTCACAAAGGACCCAAATGATGTGAGGAACATAACCTGCCAATCCCCCTTTGGTAAAAGTGATCATCTGGTTATTGAGATGGAAGTGGCGGGAGTAAGAGAAGGAGAAAGAGATGAAAAACACAGAGAAAATAGATACAATTATGGGAAAGCAGACTCTGCTTCCCTGAGGAACTTTTTCCAAAGTCACTTGAGTAAAATGAATATGATCACAAATGCCGTTGAGAAATATGAGTGTTTGATGGAAGCATATAAAACAGGAGTTAGTAAACATGTCCCAAAATATTCCACAGGTATGGAAAGGAAGAAAGAATGGTTTAACAACAGATGTACAATGGCACGTGAGGCAAGAAAATGAGCACGGAATAAAGTGAGAAAGGGTATAGTGAAAGGGCTTGGGAGGACTACAAGCAGGTAAGAAATGAATATGTAAGAGTGTGGAGAGAAGAAGAAGGGAAATACGAAAAAGATATTGCAACTAAATGTAAAAAAAAAAAAAGCTGAAACTATTTTATAGGTTTGTAAATGGTAAAATGAAAGTTAATGACAGTGTATTACTACTGAGGGATGGAGATGAAACTTATGAAAGAGAAGAAGAACTGTGTGAAATAATGAACAACAAACTGCAGTCAGTCTATGTACTGGAGGAAAAATTTGGAGAGCCTGAAACGGAACCCAGGTTGACGGGAATGGCAGATATTACAGTTGACGTGAATGAGGTGCTACGGCTGATGAGGGATTTGGATGTGAGAAAAGCAATGGGACCAGATGGTGTGGCTGGATGAATCCTGAAGGAATGTGCAGACCAGTTAGTGTGGCCAGTTTATGTCATCATCAAGACCTCACTGGAAAATGGACAGTTACCTAAAGATTGGAAAAGAGCAAGTATTGTGCCAATCTTCAAGGGAGAAGATAGGGAAGATCCACTCAATTACAGACCAGTATTACTTACTAGTATTGTTTGTAAAATATGATAAAATTATTAGAAAAAGATGGATAAAGCATTTAAAAGAAAATGAAGTCATAACTCCAAAACAGTTTGGTTTTAGGGAAGGAAGACCATGTGTTACTAACCCCCCCCTGGGGGTAGGGGGTTTTCAAGAATTCTCCCCCAGTATCCCTGCTTGTCATAAGAGGTGACTAAAAGGGTTGGTGGTGGGTTAGTGCCCCACCCCGTAAAAACAACTAACTAAAAATACGAACAGCAAGCCTCGGACCAGGACTGACCAAAAGTTGACGACAAAGGAACGGACAAAGGACGAGATAAAGATTGCGACCTGGAATGTGAGGGGTATGAATGATGAGGTGAAAGAGAGAGAGATTGTACAGGTGCTTGAGAGTGCGAAAGTGGATATATGTGGAATAACTGAAACTAAATGGCGAGGTGAGAGTGTGAGAGAATGGGAATATGGGTGGGGTATATGCGCAGGAGTGGGTGAGAATGAGAGGGCGAAAGAGGGAGTGTGTATTGTTGTGAGCAACAGGTGGAAGGAGAATGTAAGAGAGTATGGATCAGTTGGGTCAAGGATTGTGTGGGTAAGAGTGAAAGTTGGACTACAAATGTGGGCAATTGTGTGCGTGTATGCGCCAACGCAAGATCGTGTAAGTAGAGTGAGAGAAGAGTTTTGGACAAATGTGGAAGCCTGCTTGGAAAAGTTTGAAAGGAATGAGAGAGTGTTTCTGATTGGAGATATGAATGGAAAAGT
>JAGKTI010000191.1:71033-92192 GCA_018397915.1 Birgus latro | reverse complement strand
GAGAGAGAGAGAGAAAAAGAGAGAGAGAGAGAGAGAGAGAGAGAGAGACTCCACATTCTCCATGGAGGGAGATGCACCTGAGGGAAGACGTGATGCGAAAACGGCTAGAGCTTTTGGCTGTCAGAAGTTTGGGTGCTGCATCAAGAAAATGTGCCCACACACACACACCCCTGTGCATTCAGCAGTTTCTCACCACCAGCAACATGGCAGAGCTCCCCCCATTCCCCATACTCCCCAGATCTGACCCCCCCTCCCCCTCCCAATAAAAATCATCACGAAAGGAGTGTTTTGAAAACCTAGAAGACATTCAAGCCAAATAGCAGATGGTACTGAAAACTATCAATAAAGATGAGCTCATGAAGTTCTTCCAAAAAGTGCAGCAGCATTGGAATCAGTGCACAGCCATGGGAGAGTAATACTGTACTTCAAAGGAGGCAATGTAGACAAGGATGTATGTTAAGTATTTTTTTAGTCCAAGTCCAGGAACTTTTAACCCGCCGAGTCCCACCGACGAACGATGCACGTCGCTACTTTTTTCCGCGGACAGACCCAACGACGGGCATCATATGTCATTCAATTGCAAGGCCCATTATGTGCACATTTTTCAACATTCGCGGGTGATTTTTGGTAGGAATATGTGGGAGACCTTCCTCTACCTGCTGTCAAGTGGGGATACTGCCTGGCCCCACCTAACCCCCCCTCCCCCCTCTCCCTCCCACACTTGGCAATTCACCTGTTAGCTATAACCTGGCCAGTAAAGATGTGTTGCCCCAGTCTCTCCGATGACAAAATTCACGGTGAAAGTGATTCCTGAGGTGGAGGACAAAGAAACAAAGAAGCTAGAGGTAGAAACAAACATAAGTGATGAGGTGGCAATGTCATAAAGGAAGGTACCATATGTACTTGGGTTTTGGGTGAGTGAACAATGCTTATAAACGCCTATATTATTGTGTGAAAATCAATATAGACTTGTACTACACATAAATTCCTACCAAATAAATAAAATAAATACGTAATTTAAAGTGGCTTGAATTAGCTAACCCTTCCATAGTTCATTTTCTTTAGCCAGGTACCCTGAAAAAGAAGGAAAACGTAAGGTTGAGTGACACCTGTATCAACATTTCTAACTTCAAGATTGAAATTTCTCTATGAATTTTCGATGTTTCTCATCAAAAGCGAAAGTTTCAGCCAAAAAACAAAAAGTCAAATATCGGTAGGGACCTGGGGGTAGGCTGGGTAAAAAACCGGTCGGGACTGGACAGGTTAAAGCATCTTGCAACTCAGTAGCATGGGTCAAAGAGGATGGAAGACATTTTAGGGCATTGTTGCCCCTCCTGACTTTAGAGAGGGCTCTCCCTTCATTCTAGGGGGTTCTTGTAGCAGGTGTCAGGGATGTAATGCCGTATGATGGTGAAACTTGGACAGTAAAGTAGGATTTGTAAGCTCAATCATAAAGATGACAATGATTAGATGGAGGAGTATAATAATGTATCATAGTGAGACTTGGGGAGTAAAAGAAGAGGATACTACTGTATATCTATGCATAAACGTACAGAGATCAGAATGGTTTGATGGATGTATAATGGATCCTTGAATGATAGACCTAGGAGGGCTGGAACTGTGAATACAGAATTGAGAGGAAGAATAGGATTTTAAATGTATTAGTGCTGTGATCAGATGCTGCAGATTTTAGATAGTTTGGGCAAATAGTAAGGATGAAAGATGAAAATTGGGTGAGGAGGGTGAGAGGTGTGAGCACTGAGGGTGGAGTTGCAAAATGTAGATCGAAAATGACTTGGAATGAGGTTACAGGGTGTGACCTGGAGTTAAGGACTGAAGAAGTTGCTCGAGATTGAGCAGTGTGAAGATGTGCCATTAACTGACCAAGACTAATGTATGTAAGCACATTGGAGCCTATATAAATGAAGAGAACAAAGCAATATGAGAGGGAAAAAAATAATGTCTTTCCATCAGTGATGTAAACTGTTCAAATGTAAAAATTAACCCACATTTGGAAAAGCAGTTTACTGGGCAATTACAACTACTGTCTCCCCACTTAACAGTTTCTTCAAATGTGGGTATAATTCTTTTGTGGAGAAAAAAATAAATGCTTCCATATACCATGCACATCTTGGAGAGTAATTACTGTACTTGTATGCAGTACTGTACTAGTGGGAAGGGGGTGGCAGGATAGAAATACAGCAAATCCTCGAATTTTGGATATAACGAACAGCCCAATCGCAACCGAACTTCCCTCAGATTTTGTGAACAAAGGTCACTAAATGCGAGGGAAGTTCACAAATCAACCCACGGTGACAATAGCATCCCTTCCTGGTACACTAAGTGTACTGTAACTGTACTACATTATACTGTATTCTTATTATAGGTATTGTATTTATATGTACAACTACGTACAGTATTGTATTTACATGTACAACTTCATAAACCATTGAATTCTTCATGTAAAACTTGTATTTATATGTACAACTACGTACAGTATTGTATTTACATGTACAACTTCATAAACCATTGAATTCTTCATGTAAAACTTCATAGAGTTAGTATAAGTCATGTCTGAGCACGCAGGACCAAACGACTCCCTTTATGTAGTGAAGTGAGTTCGGTAATCCCTCGGAAATACCGAACCCCTTGATTATAGCAAACTTTCGGATATAGCAATCCACCCTTCCCCCCAATTAGTTCGTTATATCAAGGGTTTACTGTACTTCTCATCTTAAAAATTTTTGCAAAGAATTATTTGCAGGGATCACTTACTGCTTTTGGTAGCTACCCTACTACCTCAATATGGCAGGAACTGACAGTACAGAGTTTTTCTTATATCACCCTTAATCAACCTGCAATGGTGCAGCTTGTGGTGACCACCAATCAATCACTTGATGTGGTGCTGCTGGTTAATCCCATCCAAGAAAGAAAGATGAATTTGTAAAAAAAACAACTTAATTACTTGAGAAGTACTGTACTGTCCTAGTTATTCCTCCCTCCACACCAGAAAAGGCTGGGAGTGCTCTTTAATACGTATATATCAACACCCAAGCTCTGCATTAAGACTTCATTCCTTGCAGATCAACCAAAAGCAAAAATCTAAACCAATGGAACATGTGACTTTGAGTGAAAATTCGACTCCTGTAATCAATCCACTTTACAATCAGTACCATATACAGTATGTATTCTTTCTACCTACATTTGTATACAGTGATATATATTTAAGAAGGTATTGACTCACGTAAATTGCAATGGAGTGTCTGGGTGCTTGCGTGCATGCTCACGCGCACACACACAAACTCTCCCGCATTATTATCTTAGTATAAAGATGTCTTCTGTCTGTACTTAGATCTGAACTGTTAACTACCACTCAGTTTTAAAATCTTTTCTTAACAATCTTACTGAAGCATGCATCAAAGTTCTGACCCAAGATACGGGAAACAGAAACAAACGAAGTTCGTAGTTAGTAAAAATGTACAACATGATGAGGAAACACATCTGTAAATTTTAAAGTAACAACTGTATAAACAACCAAACTTTAAGATATAAACCAAAAATGTTTTTCCACTCCGACAAAAACTGAACATTACACATTTTCACCTTGTCAGGCATATACACACTTATGTTGAACAGCCATGACTAGCAGTCAAGCACAAAAATTTTGATTGTGCTTTCTTCTTATATGTTCTCTGAGGTTACCATTACGAGAGCATCTATGCTCACAAAATGGGCATGCATATGGCTTCTCCCCAGTATGAACTCGCACATGTCGGCGATGGTCTTCCATCTGATGGAATCCCTTGCCACAATATGAACAGGAATACTTGGCCGAGAAGCTAAGACGAGCACCCATCACACCACCACCACCATCACCATAAGCTGCTACAAGTCCGCTACGGCTCACCACATCACCACTTGTCGCTAGTCTGCCTCTGCCCACCACAGATCTCTGACCTACCTGCGATACCAAGAAAGAGCATTGGTGGGCGTGGTTGCAAATTACTATATACCCATAATTAATGCTACTCACTGAATTTAACCCCTGAAGATGTTTCAATGTATTTAGAAAAACCATCACAAGTACTTCACCAATGCAATTTCCCAATAAGACTTAAATTTGTAATAAAAGGTTTGGCTTCATTTAAGAAAAGTGATCACCTTCAGCAAAATTTTTTGTAGGGTACTTTCAAATCCCCATTCAATACTACGTCATCGAAATCTAGGACTGCTAATGTTTTAATACTGAATTTCCAAGCATAGCATGTCTGTTCATAAACTGCCAGATACCAGATTCAGCTTGCATGGCTATGACAAAGATTCTATTCAACTTTATCGTAATACACTGTTCCCCAAACTCATTTCTCTCAGCCTTAATTCACCATATTATTTGTGATTTGTCTCCTCTGTTTTCCTTCCACTTCAATATACACTACAGTGCCCAAGTCATATGACCAAACAAGTAAACTTAATCATCCTATCATCTTTTCCCACCCTAGGATGAGGTAAGGCAGGGTCCAGATAGGAAAAAAACCTGAGAGAGAGATATATATCAACAGCAGGCCCAATTAAATGGGTCATGTCCTCATTCACTCACCAGTCAAGCCCCCAGAATCATGACTCAAACTCATAGGTATAACCAGTCACATCTGCATGCTTCACATTACCTACCTGCTAGTCAATCCAACATAAATTACATCGCTCGGTAAGGGTGTCAATCACAGTATTGATACTGATACCCCTCACTTTCCATTCACCTGTTACTGATGACAACAAATATGTGAAAGGCTAAAGGCAGGTACAAATGTTAACCTAATATATATCACCTCTTCTCCTAAGCTGAAAGATGTTTTGATGTTTCTCTACTCACAGATGATTCTCTCTCATATGATGTCGGGATGAAAAGTGGATGCAGTGAAACAACAGGCAAGTTTCTGAACCCAATTTTGCACTTAATAAGTTACAACATAGATTCAAAAGGATACAATGTGGGCAATCAGCAAAGTTCATACAGGAACACTTTTTTATCATATATAAGTGTGGTCATATAAAATAAACACCATCAACACAAAGCAAAAGTCTCCTCACCAACCCACATTTCCACACAGTTTTATGTGTGCACCTATTTAATTTATTCAACCAGAAGACATAAAATGCATTTTTAGTTTTATTCCTGATGATTTTATTGAACTTGGAGGATTTGCAATAATGAAGGGATTCATTAAAGCTACACTGTATCTTGTCTATCCAGAGGTCAGTTTCCCCTAAACTGGATATAATAAATCTGGGATCAGTAGCTTTAAAAAAACTATGCTCACCATTATCCACAAAACTGAACACACACATACACCTCACACAAACACTATGCTCATCTTTTACTGTCAAAATTAATACACTGCAACCACAGAGGTTACACACATACACAAAAGTGACAACTAACTTCATGCCCATTTCTTTTAAACCACTAGGGTCCATTGACATATTCCAATAGTTTATTCTTACTGACTACAGACAACTGTACTCATCCTGAGTGAGGGTGAAAGGTCTATGAAAGTACAGTATACCATACAGTGGAGTAATTATGCCAACTACCTGAAAGTGTATATTATATAAGTGGTTGCCAAAATACTTAAGCACTCATTGAAATTTAACCATTCGGAATTTATTCACTACTTACTGAATTAAAAGTACAGCTGGGTTCAAAAGCTCGCCTACCATTTCACTGCATCTGTTTAACACATGGCATGTCTGCCACTTTTCTTCCTGACATCAGATCAAGATTATTCCTGTCATGCCTGACAATCACTACATGCTTTCCCTGACACACACAGAATAAGCCTTATTGAGCAGTCTCTCTCTCTAATATCATTACATCTCTTATGCATCCACTTATCACAAACACTGCACAAGATGAGTTACTTCGCACATCCTAGTGACAAACTGCAATTAGCTACACTCCCTCTGCAATGAAAATAGCCTCCAGCCCTAGATATCATTACTTTTATCTGCATTTACTCTCAAACCCTTGTGCCCCATTCTGCCTCTCCATTTCCTAAATCCTTCCTCTGCATCTCTTTCCTTCTCTGCAATCAACACTAAGTCATAAGCATTAGCATACATCACCACCCATGGGAGTCCACTTCTAAGTCAAGCAAGAGAACTTCAAGATGGAAGTGGGGTTGGAACTAGCTTTGTGGTTAGGGTAAGGAATGGGTGGAAAACATTTAGGATGTTCAGGGAGCTGCTGCCTCTCCTAACAATGAGTGAGATCTCCCTCTGTGCTAAGGGATTTTTGTACAGTATATGGCAAGTGTCTGGAGTGTAATACTGTATGGTAGTGGGACTACCTCTCCAAACACTGAGTGAACTCTCCCTCTGTGCTAAGGGATTTTGTACAATATGTGGCATGTGTTAGGAGTGTACTACTTTATGGTAGTGAAACTATCTATCTACTGCCAGACACCCAAATCCCGCAAGGGGTGGCCACAAACAAATCGCCTAGATGTTGCCCTGTCCCTCGCCATTTCACTGCCTTGCTCCTGGCTCACACCCCCCTCACACAAACCTCCCCACTCCATCCCTCCATCTCACCTTGGCCCATCCCTCTCTCTCCCCCCTCCATCTCACATGCATACAATCTCCTCATCAATCTCTCGCTGTTCATCCTCTTCACGTGGCCAAACCACCTCAGTGTATTTCTCCTAACGCTTCCTATTGCATCCACACCAAAACGCTCCTCTTCTTCATTTGGCAGTCTGTCTTTCCATGTAACTCCACATGCTCCTCTAAGATAACTCATTTCATTCACTCTAGACTTGCATCCCTCCAACAAGGTCCAAGCTTCACTTCCATACATTAGAGTTGGTATCACAATATTGTCATGCAGTAACTTTTTCACTTCCATGCTCACTTCCCAGTTTCTCATCACTGCTTTCAAAGAACCAGCAACCTTTCTTCCTTGTAGTACCCTTTCAAGCACTTCACCCTCTTCACTACAGAGGAGTAGACTGTAGCACCAGTCAAGCAGGGCAGTACTCCCAAGGCAGATGGAAAGAAGATGACAGGGAGAGCTGGAGCTCCCGTTTCATCAGCCTTCGGGACTAGTTCCTGACCATCCCCCCCTTTGCTGAACGTTTTCAGTGTTTCAGTAACACAAGAGAGTAGGCCAGCAACCTCTCCAATACAACTTTCTCTATCAACATCAAACTACATGCACATTACACACTACACTTCCTTTACAAAATTAAAAAAGAAAAATAGTGTCTAATCACCAAGCCTCGGAATACTGAGGGGGAGGACCATAAATGCCCCCACCATCTGACCCTCTCCCAGTGATGACTCAACAAGCTGCCTCGAACCACTGTCTGGCTCCCTTCTTCTTCATTTCTGTAACATTCGCGGCCTTTCCTCTAACTTTCTGTTGAACACCACGTCTCCTCCTCTAAACCTTATCTTCTCTTCTTAACTGTCTGAGGCAACTGACAGCAAACTCTTTTCTGCATCCTCCTACTTTCTCTATACTCATTTCAAAGACAAATGTGGCTGTTCTGTGTACGTACGCAACGACTTATCTTGCTCTTGTGTTCCTGAACTTGATTCTTCTGAATTCTCTACTCTCTGGCTTCAGCTTTCCTGTTGTTCTCTGACTTAATATATCGGTGCTGTTTACTTATCCCCTAATTCCACTGACTATTAAAAATTCTTCAACTATCTTACTTCTACGATGGAACACATCATATCCATTTCTCCTTTCTCTGAAATCTCCATTCTAGGAGATTTCAATGTTCACCACCATCTTTGGCTCTCCTCTCCTTTCATTGATCCACCTGGTGAACAAGCCTACATCTTTTCTATCCTTAATGACCTAGTGCAGCTTGTACATCATCCTACCTTTATCCCTGAATGCCTTGGAGAGAGGTCCAACATACCCGACCTCTCCCTTACAACTAATCCTTTTCCTTACACTGTTAATTTTACCTATCCATTGGACTCCTCCAATCACAACCTGTCCATTCACTCCGGTATGGCCTATGAACCCTCCAAAGAACGTCGGTTATGGCACTTTGGAGCTGCTGACTGGGAGGCCCTCAGGCAGTACTTCTTTGATTTTCCCTGGAATGATTATTGCTTCCATGGCCAGGAGCAATCTAAGTGTGCCTTGCACATTATGGAGGTTATTCTCTCAGGCATGGAAGCATACATTCCTTTCTCATATCCTCTGACTAATGAAAGAAAACCTTGGTTTAATCAGGGTTGTTCTAATGCTGTCCACAACAAGGAGCGGGCCTATAAAAGGTACTGGAGTCAACCCACCCCTGAATCACATCTATGTTTCTGCCCGAAATCATGCAAGTCTGTTCTTCACTCTGCTAAAAATAATTTCATCTGCACTAAATGCTCTCATCTCCAACTCGAATTCTTTCCACTCTTTCTGACACCTTACCAAAAACCTTTCTAACAACTTTACCGCATCATTTTCCCCTCCTCTTTTCTGCTCTGATGGCTCTGTAGCTATTTCTTCTACTGATAACGCAGATCTCTTCGCTTAGACTTTCTCCTCCAATTCCACCTTACACGATTCCGGTGCTGTTCCTCCATCACTTCCCCCCTCTGACTTCCTGACAGCTGACATTAAAATTTCTTCAGCTGATGTATTTTCAGTCACCACTGGCCTCAATACTACCAAGGCATACGGGCTAGAAGGAGTCCCTCCTCTTGTCCTCAAAAACTGTGCTTACACCCTGCCTAGGTAAACTCTTTCGCCTTTGTCTATCAACCTGTACCTTTCCTTCTTGCTGGAAGCTTGCTCTCATTCAGCCAGTCCCAAAGAAGGGTGGCCATTTCCAGCCCTCTAGCTATCATCCAACTGCTTTAACATCCTGTGTCTCAAAAGTTTTTGAGACTGTTCTCAACAAAAAAAATTTTAAAGCATTTTTCCTATCATAACCTTTCTGATAATCAGTATGGGTGCTGTCAAGGACACTCTACTGGCGATCTTCTCACCTGCCTTTCACTCCTGGTCATCCTCCTTTTGGGACACTGGCAAAAGTTTTGCCACTGCACCTGACATCTCAAAGGCTTTCAATCGAGTCTCGCATAAGTCTTTAATTTCCAAACTGCCCTCTTACAGTTCCTATCCTTCTATCTGTGCCTTCACCTACAGCTTCCTTTCTGGTCGTTCTATAGCTGCTGATGTAGACAGCCATCGTTCTTCTTCTAGATCTATCAACAGTGGTGTTCCTCAGGGATCTGTCTATTACCAACTCTCTTCCTTTTATTTATCAATGACCTTCTAAGCTGTACATCTAACCCTATCCACTCATACGCTAATGATTCCACCCTTCACCTTTCCAGTCGGTTCTTGCAATGTTCATCTCAGCAGTTACTTCAACAAACAAGGTATGAGGGTATGGCACACCTAATGTCTGACTGGGCTCATATCTCTGACTAGGGTAAAAAAATAATCTTGTTTGTAATGCATCGAAGACTCAGTTCTTACACCTTTCAACTCGACAGAATCTTCCACAGCAGTACCCACTGATGTTTAACCTGAGGAGTCCCGTCGACGTACGGGAATGTTGCAACGTTTTGTCACGGCTACACCCATCGATGTACCCATACATTATGCAATTGCAAGGTCAGGCATTTGCACATTTTTCAAGATTCACGGGTGATTTTTGGTAGGAAAACGTGGGAGACCTTCTTCTATCTGCTGTCAAGTACGGATACTGTCTGGTCTCACATAACCCCCCCTCCTCCCCATACTCGGCAATTCACCAGTTAGCAGTGACCTGGCCAGTAAAGACAAGTCGCGTCACAGTCTCTCCAATGACGAAATTCACAGTGAAAGTGACTCCTGAGGTGGAGGACAAAGAAATAAAGAAGCTAGAGCAACAAACAAACAGAAGTGATGAGGTGGTAATGTCGTAAAGCAAGGCGCCATATGTGGATGTGTATGGTGACTGAACAATGCTTATATTGCCTATATAATTGTGTGAAAACTAATACAGTCTTGTACTACACATAAATTCGTACCAAATAAATAAATAAATACGTAATCTAAAGTGGCTTGAATTAGTTTACCCTCCCATAGTTCATTTTCTTTGAAGCTAGATACCCTGAAAGAAAACGAAAGGTAAGGCTGACTTTCACCTGTAGCAACATTTATAAGCTCAGGAGAGTGATTTCTCTATGAATTTTTGATGTTTCTCACCAAAAGCGTAGGTTTGAGAGAAAAAAAAAAAAAAAAAAACTGCTCAAGACTGGGGGGTATCGGAGGTAGGAAATCAGTCAGGATGTGATGGGTTAATAATATTCAGCTTAATCCTGCATCATCCTTAAACATACTTGGAGTTTCGTTCTCTAGTGACTTATGTTGGAGGGATCATATTACATCGCTTGTAAAATATGCTTCCATGAGATTAGGTGTGCTAAGCCGACTCCATACCTTCTTTACCCCTGCATAGTTGTTGACTCTATGCATGGGCTTTATTCGCCCCTGTGTAGAGTACAACTCTCATCTGTGGGGAGGCTCCCAAATACAGCTCTTCTCAACAGGGTGGAGTCAAAGACTTTTAGTCTCATTAACTCTCCTCCTCTTACTGGTTCCCTTCAACCTCTGTCTCTTCGCCGCACTGTTGCAACTGTATCTCTTTTCTATCGCTACTTCAATGGTCACTGCTCCTCTAAACAGTCTGCTTGCATCCCTCCACCTCTGCGACAGGCGCATAGCACTCGTCTAGCAACAAACTCTCATCCCTTTTTTCCCCAACTCTAATGCAAGAGTTAACCATTACTCCCAGTCCTTCATTTATGCAACAGGTCAACTCTGGAACTGTCTCCCTCTGTCTGTATTTCCTACTTCCTACGATCTCCAGTCTTTCAAACGCAGTGTGTCCAGGCATCTCGAAATAAACGGATCTTGAATTTGGCTCTCTTTTGTATTGTTTTGTTTTTTCTTGGAAGGAACAGTTTGCAGGCCCCTGGTCTATGGTTGCTTCCTCTTTGCATTAAAAAAAAAATAAAAATAATAATAATAATAATTACTCATCATACTACCGAAGTACTTAAATGCACTCACATTCCCCATTTCCTCCTCATCCAACCTCACTGTACATTCAGTGACTGTTTCTCTCAAAGACCATAACTGTACTCTTCCCTGCATTCACCTTTGGATTCCATTTCTTACACACTCTCCCAAACTCATTCATCAAGCCTTACAGCTCCCCTTTGTCTTCACTTAACAACACAGTATCATCTAAAACAACAGTACAGGGGGTGTCCACACTCTGCCCTCTCTCATTACGGCTACCCCAAATTGCCCTACGTTGTACCTCATTTATAACCCCAGCCAAATACAGACTGAACAACCATGGAGACATGACACATCACTTTTTCAATCCAACCTTCAAATGGAAAAATTCACTCAATTCACTATCCACATGCCCTGCAGCCTTAGCACTCTCATACATATTCCTCACGGCATTAAACAACTTATCATTTACCCCAGATATTCTTAATACCTTCCACAATCCTTGTCTACCCACCCTGTCATATGCTTTCTCCAAATCCATGAAGGCTTCATACAACTTTCCCTTCTCTACAAACTTTTCCACAAAGGACCTAAGAATGAACATCTGATCTACACAACCTCTTCCCTTCCTAAACCCTCCCTGTTCTTCTCCAATTCCTCTCTTATTACTCTAACTCTGTCAATAAGTATCCTACCATATACTTTTCCTATTACACTAAGAATATAAATGCCCCTACGATTACAACACACTTCTTTTTTACCTTTTTTTTGTCCATCCAGCCATTCATCATCCAATCCTACGTTGCCCCATGAGGAGCGTAGGAGGAGCTCGGGGCTAGGCAAGTTGGTCCTGACATTAAAGATGAGAGTGACCAGCCTCACTCATCCCTCAGTGTGAGCAATAAACCCCAATCACCCCTTGGATATAAACCTTCCCCTGTTCAATCTGACTGGAGCGCCGTAATTACCCACTAAACCACCAGGCACCAAAATTTGATTGTATGGTTACCATCCAGAGTAGTAAATGGTTTCCTGCCTAACCCTCTTTACCTCTTTCCAGAATGTTTTCTTTCATTCCCTCCACTTTGCTCAAATTCCTTCCAAATTCCTCATCCAGTCTTTTCTTACTCTCTCTTATTAATCTTTTCACCTCTCCCTTCCTCTCAGTGAGACCTAGGCAGTAAAGGATGAGGATATTCATAGGCTCAAATGTACATGACAATTATCAGATGGGTGCAGTGCATCCTAGAATTCAAGGCCTGGGATGGGGGGGGGGACTGCAATTGAAGGGTTGTGAAAGAGGATGGGCCTGAAGCATACTGGTGGCAAGATGAGGATGGGTAGATTGAGATGGTTTGGGTATGTTGAGCAGATGGATGATGAATTACATGCAAAAAGTGAGAAGCTGAACAGGGTGGGGTTGCAAGAGGCAGACCAGAAATAACCTGGAACAAGGTCAGAACGTTATCTCAGGGATAAGAGACTGAATAAGGAGGGGGCCAGAGATCAAGCAGTATGGAGAGCTGCCATTAGGCGACCAAGGCCAATGCACGTAGGCATGTTGGAGCCTTTATAAATGATATAAATTGATACATGGTCTGTCCAAAAAGAAACCAAACTTTTTAAACAGCAAACCAACTAGCTAGAATAGCGTGATCGCGATGGGAATCTTGCACCACACCATGTGACTTAGTCAATGAGGTACGTGAGTTTGAACGTATCTTTGGGGCACTTGGCAAATTTTCTTCTATTGTCTGAAATTGGCAACCTTCATGGCGAATTCCAACTGGTGTGTGTGTGTGTGTGTGTGCGGGGTCCACAGGGCCAAATCCGGAGAATAGGGCAACTGGGGGATGATAAGGTGCGATGTGTGATCAGGTGCACTGTCATGATGCAGCATCTAGGTTTTATTTGTCCACACTTCAGGCCTCTTCCTTTGCATTGCCTCCCTCAAATGCTTCAGGACTGTTTAAGTGGAGCGAACTCAACGATGAATGACGCCCTTCTAATAAAAAAGGGCAATCAACATCATCTTCACATTTAAGAGACTCTGATATGCCTTTTTTTGGTTGCAGTTATGATATTCCAACCCACTGTGATGGCTGTCTTTTTATTTCTAAACTGTAGCCGTACAGCGGTAGGTGGGGGAGCTCACCACCCACTCACTTGATATAGTGCTGCTCTCAGATGACTCCCCTTTCATCTCTTCCTTCCTCTTCCGTCTTTCTTTCCTCTTCCTTCTGTCTGTGGGTGACTCTACACTGAATAACAAGCCAAATGGTTTCCTATACACCAGGAAACCATTTACTCAGCTGGGTGGTAACAATATAACCAAACTATAACACCTTGTGGTTTAGTGGGTAATTAAGGCACTCCAACCAGATGGAGCCTGTGTAGGTTTATATCCAAGGGATGGCTGGGGACTACTGTTCACGCATTGCCACTCAGGGATATGTGAGTCTTGTCACTCTCATCTTCAGTGTCAGGACCAACTTGCCTAGTCCTGGGCTCCTACGTTCTTCATGGGGCAACACAGGATTAGATAATGTATGTGTATGTATGTAGCTGTACACCCACTTTTCACCACTTGTTATGGCATTTTTCCGAAAGTAAAAGTTTTTCCCGATTTGAAACTGAATTTCAAGCAAGCACGTTACTCTTCAAAATCCTTCATTGTTCAACTTGCAACAATTCGCCAAATGCACTAAACACTCATTCACCCAAACACGTGTACCTCAATGACTAAGTGGTGTGGTGTGATGCGCCTAGTGTTACACTAAAGCTCAAAGTTATAAGTACACAGTGCAATCATGGTACGTAGGGCAGTTAACGTACCATTAAAACAGTTAAGTTCTCTTTGGACAGACCTCATACAATATTACTGAACATGATTACTATATACTCCTTTTGAAAGAAAATGTTTATCATATTTTTACAAAAATATCTGCTGTAAAAAACTAAAGTTGTCTAAATGACCCAGGCTCCCTGCATACTTCAAAATGCTGTTCAGTACTTGTGGATAGTATAAGGCAATTGGTTGCTCAATCGGTAGAGAGGTGGCTTGCAGTCCCAACGGACCCAGGTTCAAAACCCCACTGGGGCAGGGAACAGTTTAAGGATCTGAATTTCATAAAATCAAGCTTTAATGGTCTACCAGAAGACCCGCCAACATGTCGTAAAAATACCCCCGCTAATACGAATACACCAGTCCTGTATGAGACAGCCCTAGCATGTATTCAACATGGACGGTCGGCATTAACGCCGAAATGGTGACATGTACAGGTGTATGTATGTAGGAGGACTGCTGGGCCTTGATAGCAGGCTGTGAAGCCTATGCCCAGAGTCGGACACACACACACACACACACACACAAAAATCATGTGAATTTAAAGCTTTCAGCATATGGCATGTGGTTCCTTATATGCATCAATGGAGCAATTGCACCAAGGCTGTATGGGGTATGTGAAACCAAAATATTAATGCATTTAATGGTGATGGTAACTGTTATGAACATACTTCGTGCACTGAAAACAGATAGCCAATGTGCTTTGTTCATTTATTGATAATTCAAGCAGTAACCAACAAGATCGTGCAAACACGCCCTGACTGCATGATGGAAAAGGATTACAGTACAGTACTGTATTATGTTCTAGTGTACTATCCAAGTACTGCAGAGGCCATGGCAAAGACTGTCATTATGTAGGTGTGTTACAATGACTGACTGAACTAGAAAACATTGGATGGGATGTTTGCTTCTTTCATAAAATAAAATCACTGAAAGAGCAATCTAGGTTTCTGACTTTCAAGAAGCATGAGGTCCCAGATATTGCTGTCACATCTACAGTGCAGCTTGTTTTGAAATTAGACAAACCAGAGCTTGTGAGGGGAAGACTCACATTTAAAGATATTTTTGGTATCAATAGTCTCATTATATGCAGATTTTTTTACTTTTATGCCCTCAATAAATTTTCATCGGATTTAACACTGATTCTGTTTATGCTGTATGATTTCTAAATATTTCACAGTGTTCTGTTCTCACCAGTTAAAGTTTTGTTTAAAGGTTGAAATGCTATTGGCAAACAACATTTATGCATGAAAATACTTTAATTTTTTATAGAGCAGCCCAACTGCTTTAGTTTCATGTTTTCCCATAAATCAGTGGTTATTCTCTTTGATATGGAAAGTATGTTCTCACTCCTATTTGCTGGCTAGTTTATATGTCTGTTAACAAGATTACTCAAAAATTAAGTGATTTGGACCAAGTTTGGTGGGTAGATAGTCCTGTTCCAGGAAATAATAGATTAACTTTTGGGGCCGATGTCTGTTAGTTTGTCTGGTAACATGATTACTCAAAAACTATGAGAGATTTGGACTAAATTTGGTGGGTAGATAGCCCATGTCCCAGGGAACAATCGAATAACTTTTGGGACCGACCTGGATCTTATTACAGATTCTGGATTCGGGAAACACTTTCTGAGAAATCCTAATCATTGATGAGAAAACCTACCCCATTACGAAGAGTGATTTGGAAATTATGTTGCCCTTGTCAGACAAATGCACTCCACTGAGTGCCCCTCTAGTTATCTTGTGCAGCAACTCTGCTTTCACTGCAGTGTTCTCCCATACATATAACTTGCGGCAACAGACTAAAGAAAATCAAACTTATAGTGTCTGTGACAGTAACTAAGAAGAGGGAAAAGAAAAGAAAAATAAGAAAAAGAAAACAAGAAAAAAAGGGAAAAAATGAAAGGGAAAAAAGTAAAAAGAAAAAAGGAGGAAGAAAGAATAATAGGAATAAGAATAAAAATAAGATGAATGACAATAAGAATAAAAATAAGAATGACTAAGAATAAAAATAAGAATGACTAAGAATAAAAATAAGAATGACAATAAGAATAAAAAGAAAAAGAAAAGACATAATAACTTGTGTTGTAACCAATACGAGTCACCAAACCAATACATCACCAATACAGTAATTGTAATTTTTTTGATATTCAACCAATGCCAATACTGTATTTACTCTTGATACCAGGGAATCATATATAGACAGAAGAAACATTAAAATGATTTTTATTCAAGAATTCATTCACTGTTTTGCCTGATTCTGTGTGAACGAATGCTGTTACCTAGACACTGTTTGCAACTTAGTAAAGTCTTATGAAAACAAAGGTTCAGAATAATAAATCTATGCCGCTCCATGAGGAGCACAGGAGCCCAGGGCTAGGCAAGTCGGTCCTGACACTGAAAATGAGAGTGACCAGCCTCACACATCCCTGAGTGGCATTACGTGAGCAGTAAACCCCAACCACCCCTTAGATGTAGACATGCACCAGCTCGATCTGACTGGAGTGCCTGAATTACCCACTAAACCACCAGGTGCCATAATTTGGTTATATGGTTACCACCCAGCATAGTACATGGATTCCTGGTGTACAGAAACCATTTGGCTTGTCACTCAGTGTAGTCTCCCATAGGCAGAAAGAAAAGGAAAGAGTGAAGAAAGACAGGGAATGTAAAGTCACCTCTATGCAGAAGGAAAAGGTATGAATGAAGGAAAGAAGGGGAAGGAAGAAAGAGAGGAAAGGGCAGACACCCGAAGCAGCACTACATCGAGTGAGTGGATGGTGAGCACCCCCACCTCATAAGTCGGAATGATAGGCCACTCCGACTTCACTGAAATTTCGACCTACGGAAAGTGAGAGGTCTCCTGACTAACCAGGGGGAAAAAAAAAAAAAAATCTATCTATCTATCTATTGCCAGACACCATAATCCCGTAAGGGGTGGCCATTTGACTTTGAGTTATTTTTTTTTTTTTACGGGGAGGGGCACTAACCCTCCACCAACCCACTTGTTGACACGTAGGGAGCACGTATGGTTTGGTTATATGGTTACCACCCAGCGTTGTAAATGGTTTCTTGGCTTGCAGGAAACCATTTGGCTTGTCACTCAATGTAATGCCACCTGTAAAGGAAAGAAAAGCAGTAAGAAGTGACAGGAAATATAGGAGAAATAGGAAGAAAGGAGGGCAGGCACAGAAAAAGAATGATAAAGGCTAAGGAAGAAGTAGGCAGCACTACATCAAGTGAATGGATGATGGTCGCCACCACCTCAAATAAAAATAAAAATAAAAAATAAAAAATTGAAGGGTGTAATCCAAGACTGAAGCGGGAGGCAGACGACTGGCCCTCACATGCTAAAATCTGATGAACCTAGTTCATTATGCCCATACTGGGTTTCCATTAGACAACATTTTACGCCTTAAGAGGTATTTTTCCAGGATTTTTACAACAATTTTTTGGGAAAATTTAAATAATTTTCATCAACAAATATCATATGCCATGCTGACTTCAGCGTAATCCCAACTAAAGGGTACAGCGTGTAAGTGTTGTGGCTGTGTGGGTTTATGTACTTAACAGCATATACATATCTGCACCCATTGGTTATTATATATCTTTGTTTAGTTGTAATACAGTATTTATGTCACTCTTCTCACTGTAGTCAAAAAAAAAAAAAAAAAAAAAAAAAAAAAAAAAAAAAAAAAAAAAAAGGCAATTTACTGCATATAATAAGAAAGAAGGCAGTAGATGGAATTAACAGGGAGGAAGTAACCGAGTCGAGGAGACGAACGACGTGCAATTTTGTGTGTAAGCTACTAGTTAGTGTTCGGGTGCGTGATGCGCAGATTTGAGTGTAACTTCAAAACAAATGTTTAGTGGCATAAAACATTGCTAAGTTCAACCAGAGAAACTTCAATATACTTGACTGAAAACTATCTTAGAACCAAGAAAAGCGTGACATTTTTGTGTTTGTAATGTGAGCCAGTACAGTACACTACAGTACATATGTGGTTGGTTGGCATACATTGGATTTAGTAATTCATGCTTTACTGAATGGAAAGCAGTTTTAATCATGATATACTGTATATATACAAAACAGTCTCTGACTACTATTGTGTTAAATTCAGTCTCTGAGATTAATGTAGGTGTATTTTTTTCCCACTGTGCATTAACTCTACCAGAATTAATGATCAAAAGGTTAAGTACCTTGTAAGTATAAATGTTTCATTTTATGGCTAATGGTTGGCCAGCTAAGATTTTACATACAGAGTTTTCAAGTTCCGCATAAATGCTGTTTTATTATTTCGGTAATTATCAGAAACTTACATACATTACTTCACATATCATTAGTTACCAAGAACATAGATCAGAAACTTACATACATTACTTCACATATCATTAGTTACCAAGAACATAGATTTAGAAGCCAAAATGTTGTGTTTACTATATGTCTAATGATTGTACTGCATACTTTTAGGGAAGCACAAATGTTACAGTGTGTGCTTTGCTTCCTATTAAATGCCCAGTGTCAATGACATTGCTTGTGAGTATTAATATGTCTTAAGCCCTTTGCGCACAATGACGCAAAATGAGTCAAAATGGTGTTAGGCTGAAGAGTACCATAATTATCAGTGCTGATCTGAAGGGATGCCAATCAGGCATTTTGGACAGAAGTATTCACCAAAAATTAAGTTTTTGCATGAACTGCATCAATCTTTGGTGCATTACAGGAGAAGGTGTCCATTTCAAGGCCAACAATCTCAAACAGTCTGCTTTCTCTCAGCCTTCAGTGGGGCGTAGAGGTGCGTGGGTGTGATTTTTGGTGATTTACTTGAAAACTCTTGGTCGTATCAAAACTCCGAAGACATCATCACGTGAAAGCTTGTGAAATTTTGCATATAGATACAAGCTTAGCTCCTGCATGGTGTGGGTAAAATATTGTGGTTGGGTATTGGGAAGTTATTTTCACTGAGGAACAACATTTTTCTCACTGCACTTTGGTACTTTCCCTGTACTTTTGCTCACCAGTTTTGTGTTTTTATTGGCTTATCATACAGTATAGACATCAGCCAAGATGATGGTATACAATTTATACTAATATAACCAATTTCTGGGGAAAATAAAATCCATGGGAATGTTTTCCTTTGGGCACAAGTCCTGGTTGCCCTCACAGCATTTTCTCTCATCATGTCCACACACTTACAGGAAACATACAGCGCACGTGGGGGTTAATAACATTTTATTATATAACAGTATATATAGTACAGTTATCATTTTAGAGCTTCTATAATATAAATATCTATACTGTAGATAGCAGCCGTGGCTCAGTGGGCTAAAGCACTCTGCTCTGACCGAAGGGTTGGAGGATCGAATCCACCCAAGAGTCATTGCTAGACATCAGGAATGGTATCCGGTCATAAAATGCTACATGGTCCAATCCAAAAGTCCTCTATCCACGGGCAACGCCTTAGCCCTTCGGGGATACCAGGCGTAAAACCAAATTATTGTTATTATTATTATTATTATTATTATTATTACTATAGCTTCTTTAAAATAAAAATCCGAGTAAAAAAGCTGAAAAAATTGTGATATTTCAATGCAGCCTAACATATTTGTATAATTTTTTAAAGCATCAACATTTTTTCACATTGACTAAACACACCTAGTTCTGCAAGAACTTAACTCCTTAAAGTCCAAGAAACACTGATACGGTAATTAAGGTGTGTACAGCACTGTATATTATTTATATACATTTTACAGAAGATTAACCCTCTCACAGTTTTCATAAGTGTTTGATGCATATGATCTACTTATCCCCTTTCATGGTTTTCATATGCATTTAGACACGTATGAACCACTGGGTGACAAAACACAAGAAAGAAAAGGCGTATGATCTGCTTTCATATGAATTATAGGCTCGTGTGTCTGACAATGATGTGTTTAACGGTTAACATGTCTCGTTGGTGCAAGTTGCAAGAGACAATCTTTTACTTTTTGTGGCTAGTATATTAAAATAAACCTCACTTTCACTGGGACCAGAAAATAGTACTACAGCAAATTTTCATATGCTCTATACACTGTACAGTGGGGCCACCAATTTGGCGTAAGAAGAGTTTGATGGATTTAAGTTTGGTGACATGTTAGAAAATTTCTACATCTGTCAGTTTGGTCAGAAAGCCTTTAATTTGGTGGCTGATCTGGTCCTGGTTCTGACTGGGGAACTTGCCTTAGCAATGGCCTCCCCTATTATGTTTAGTTATGTTGAGTCTACATTTTTCTCTTACTTTTTCTTTTTATCCAAAATTCATACAGTAGGTTATTCTTTTCACCTCTTGACAGTACCAGGTATTAGTTTTGTTTCCAAATCCCATGCGCATCCAGACCTGCAGCCATTTTGGTGTCCATCTTCATTATTGGTCCCCGTGGTGGCAGCAGATGATGTTGGCATTGATGACCCAGGATTTGTCTTTGACAGGTTAACTAGAGAGGTCCTTAAGATGGAGGCCCTCGGGACCCAGTGAGAGGCTCGAGGCGAAGAGGGTGAAGAAAAGGACAGTGATGATACTGGTGAGAAAAGTCGAGGACATCAGTGATGCGGCAGTCACCCAGTAAGACTGTCGACCCATAACACTTACTTTGGCCCAATGAAACTCATAAACATGTTATCAGTGTGTTTATTTCCTTTATGTACAGTACTTACATTGTCATTTAGTATAGTTAATGTTGATAAATAATGGGTCAGAAGTATGAAAAAAGCTCAAAAGTTTTAGTTTTGGGTGATCAAAGACTCCTATGAATTATTCCCTTAACAAGTTTGCCTTCAGTTTGGCGAAGTTTATTCAGACTTGTGTGCTCGCCAAACTGGTGGCCAAACTGTATCATGAGAAATTTGATGATATAATGTAAAATAAGTCAAACAGAAGAAGGATTGTTTTTAATATAATGATACTTTACTTCCTCAGAAAGTTCCAATTTCTTTGTGAATGAATGCAATACAGTATAGTATTCACATGTTTACTGCTACATAAATTTACAAGTTTACTACCTGAAAACAAAAAGCTACACCTTTTGGCTTTCCAATGCAACAAAAGAATAACTGGTATATGTATTAGGGCTCATTCTGTAATGGAAAAGTATAAAGTATATCTTTCAGCGTCGGGGAAGTATATGGCTGGGCCGAAACTGGGAGAGGAAGTAGGGGTGCGGGGGCCAGGTTCACTGAGAGGGTTAACAGATTTTGTGTGTGTGTGTGTGTGTGTGTGTGTGTGTGTGGGGGGGGAGAGCGCGAG
>JAGKTI010000191.1:30844-52656 GCA_018397915.1 Birgus latro | reverse complement strand
AGGTGGAGGGGGCGAGAGGGAGGGGGAGGCCGAGGATGAGATGGAGGGATGCAGTGGAGAGGTATATGAGAGAAGGGGGTGTGAGTTGGGAGCGTGGTAGTGAAATGGCAGGGGATAGAGCGACATGGAGGTGATTTGTTTGTGGCCACCCCATGCGGGATTCACGTGTCTGGCAATAGACAGATAGATAGTATAAGAAATGGAATCTAAAGGTGAATGTAAGGAAGAGTAAAGTGATGCTCTTCGAGAGAAGTGAAGTCAGTGAATGTACAGTGAGACTGGATGGCGAGAATATGGAGAATGTGAGTTCATTTAAGTACTTGGGTAGTGTGATGAGTAAGGATGGAAGTTGAGAGGGTGAAGTGCTTGAAAGGGTGTTGCAGGGAAGAAAGGTTGCTGGTTCCTTGAAAGCAGTGATAAGGAACAGGGAAGTGAGCATGGAAGTGAAAAAGCTGCTACATGACAGTATTGTGATATCAACTCTAACATGTGTAAGTGAAGCTTGGACCCTGTTGGAGGGACAGAAGAGTGAAAGCAGGGGAAATTAGTTATATGAGAAGAGCATGTGGAGTCACATGGAGAGACAGACAAATCAGGAAGTGAAGGAGTGTTGTGGTGTGGATGTGATAGGAAGCGTTAGGAAGAACATATTAAGGTGGTTTGGCCATGTGGAGAGGAAGGAGAGTGAGAGACTGATGAGGAGAATGTAAGTGAGTGAGGTGGAGGGGGGGAGAGGAGGGAGGGGACCAAGGATGAGATGGAGGGATGGAGTGGAGAGGTATATGAGAGAGGGGGGTGTGAGCTGGGAGCAGGGCAGTGAAATGACAGGGAAGAGAGCAACATGGAGGAGATTTGTTTATGGTCACCCTTTGAACTTGGCTGTTTTACGATCACTTCTCGCGCTCCCCTTCCTCTCCCCAGTTCCCTCTGAACTACCATCACGAGTAAACGATTGTCGGGATGGCTGGTGCTAGTTCTCATTTTTGTTTAAACAATTATAATTCACAGTGCTAAGGATTAAGAGCAGCACAACAATGGATTACTGTACATGTTTCAAGAGCATTTTCACCACTGTTAGAGCCTTGGAGGTGGGGTCATCTTCATAACAACCACCACAGACATGTAAGTACACTGTTAACTGCCAAATATTTTCCATACTCACCTCTAAATCCTCATTCTCTGGTTTTATTTTATCTATTTCATGGTATGTGTCCCATATTTCAGTGCATAGGCTGTGAAAAAGGTGATTTTCATAGTTATTTTCATGTCTGTTGCCTATATTCACCATCTGTCAACTGGTGAACATATTTGCCATACTCACCTCTAAATCATCATTTTCTGGTTAAATTTTGTTTCATTTATTTTATGCTTTATGTCCCATATTTGAGTGCAAAGGCTGTGAAAAAGGTGATTTTCATAGTGATTTTCATGTCTGTTACCTACTTTCACTATGCTGTCAACTGGTGTACATCTCTGCCATACTCACCTCTAAATCATCACTTTCTGGTTAAATTTTAATTAATTCATGCTTTGCGTCCATTATTTATGTGAACAGGGTCTTAAATAAGTGCTATTCATGTCCAGTAGGGAGATAGGTAAGTGGTTTTCTGAGTTAGGTTTGGTTAGGGTCCAAAAGTACTGGTGCGGGAGCTTCAGGGCCAATATCCGGACAGAACCAATTTCCGGACATGCCTTTGGCTCTTTTACATCGGATAATGGAGGGATTACTGTGAACTGCTACCCAAAAGGTCCCGAAATTTGAAAGCAGGGCGAAATCACTTGTCATACGGTGTGTGGATGCTAGGTGGCAGTGCTCGCATGGTTTGTTTGTTTGTGTATCATGGCACTGTGCAGAATGGATGCGACTGCTGCATGTGTGTGCTAAATCACTGTGTTTGGGATACTTTGCAAATTTAGTGATCTCAAAAATGGAGGATATGAAAGAGCAGCAAGTGTGCATCATGTTTTGTGTGAAACACGAGAAAAACACAGCAGAAGCTCATAAAATGTTAAAACAAGCATTTTGTGACAATGCTTTGGAGGATACACAAACCTATGACTGGTTTAAGTGTTTTAATAAACATTAATAAACAGATGAACATCAACAAATGACAATGCACATTCTGGTCACCCATCCACCTGTTCAACTCCTAACAATGTGACCAAAGTTCATGCAACCATCCTCAAAGATTGCCCAAGATGTTTGTGACGTTGTTAGCCAATTGTATGGAACTTGCCAATGCATTTTGTCTGGCCCCATGAGGCAGAAATGTCTGGACAAAAGCACACAAACAAATGGGTGCTTCACCATGACAATACACCCACGCACACAGCCCTTGTTGTTCAGCAGTATTTGGCATAAAAATCTTGGCGTTGTCCCCCACCCTTCCGTATTCATCTGATTTGGCAACCTGTGATTTTTTCCTCTTTCCGAAAATGAAAATCCACATGAAAGGACTACGATTTGCTCCACTGAGAAGATCCAGGAGAAAATTGTGGAAAGTCCTGAACAAGCTGATGCTCAAGGGCTTCCAGAACGCATTTTGATCATGGGAGAAGTGCTGGGATCAATGTCTGCACACCCAAGGCCTCTACTTTGAAGAGGGCAGTGGTGATTAGGATTTGACACCCCCCCCCTCCTTCTTAAGTCAAATTTCTGGAACTTTTGAGTAGTACCTCATACATCACTAGTATTCTGCACTGGATGGTGCACATTAGAAGAATCTCTAACTACAGTACTGTATGTTTGAAGGTCAACTGCATACAAACTTCCTTCCAAACCCTAACAAGAACTATTACCTTCAACTCTCAAGTACTGTACTGGTACATTTTAAACACACTGTCAAGGATTTGAGACGAACATCTGCCTAGGCCAAATAAACAAACATGAAAGTTGTTTCTCATCAGAAAAAGCATTACAAAAATTTTCTCCAGTATCGATGTAAAAATTCTTCTTGTCCCAACATAAGACAGAAACCACATTTAAATGTCACAATAATAATAATAATAATAATAATAATAATAACAATAAAAATAATAATTTCATTCATCACCTAATCCAATATTGCCCTATGAGTAGTGTAGGAGCCCAGGGCTAAGCAAGTTGGTCCCAACATTTAAGATGAGAGTGACCAGACTCACTCTTCTCTGAGTAGTACTATGTATGCAATAAACCCCAACCACCCCCTGGATATAAAACTGAAAAAGCTCAATCCAGATAGTTTCAATTTGTTTCATATTTGAAGGCTCCAGCATGCTTGCATGTGTCAGTCTTGGTCACCAAATGGCAGCTCTCCATACTGCTCAATCTATGGCAGCCTCCCTGTTCAGTCCCTTAACCCTGTGGTCACACTTAACCCTTTCCTTTAAAGGGGTGCGCGTAAATTCTGGCGTGGCGTGTAACTCTCGCTCACAGAGCTTTCAGAAGTCGCGTAGAGATAGTTTACTTCTAATGCTCGTAGGAAAATTACTATTCATCATAGAAAGGCCACTTTGGTCTCATTTTGAAGGTGAAGTGTTTTGTTCTGTCATACATTGTTCAGAAAGGCAATATATACAAAATAAAATGCAAAAAAAGTGAGAAGTTAGCTGACACGCTAAAGTTTTACACTTTCCTTTAAAAAAATATTTGCAAAAAAAAAACTATTCAAGATTTTTTTTTCTTCAATACATAGAATAAATTTCCTTTTCAATAATGCATCATTTGTTGTATTTTCTTCAATAATAACGTCGTCCATTACGAGAGAAAACAGAGCATAAGTGTTAGGCGGGAAGTCAAGAGGTGTACATCCTACCTATGAGGACCCTCATACAACACTGAGCCGACTAACCAAGTGTGCATGCATGCTTCAGCTGTAGCAATCTTAGCTCCACCCACTTTTGCCCGTCATCTAATAAAAATGATGACTCCCTAAATATTTCTTTAGAGATTACATCGGATGACAGGCAAAGTCGTCATACTGACATCAGAAGTTGACAAACGAACAATGGCCCAGCCTGTCATTGGTATGTGTATGGGTTAATGACCTCGTTCCATGTCTTTTCGGTCTAGCCCTCATAACCCCACCCCTAATATTAACGCTTCTCACGTTCTGCACCCAATTATTGTCCCCCATCCTCTCCACATGCCACCTCTCAACTCTTCTATTGCAAACCCAGCCAACCCAGACCTTGCACACAGGGACACATTGCACATCAACCTAATCTTTGTCTTTTTTGCACGCCTGAGCCTGTGAATATCCTCTTCCTTTATTGCCCAGGTCTCACTGCCATACAGTATTACAACCTAATACATGCTGCATACAAAGATCCCTTAGCATGTAGGGAGAGCCCTCTCAGTGTCAGGAGAGGCAACAGCTCCCTGAACTTCTTCCAACCTCTTCTCACACTAGCCACAGAGCTGACTCCAGCCCCACCTCCAGCTCATAACATGTCTCCCAAATAATAAAACTCTTCTACTGTACACACTTAAGAGACTCACCAGCAAGTTCAATCCTGACAATCTCCATTTGCTCTTCCCGATACGCCACACACATAACATCAGCATTCTCTCTCATTCTACCTCAATACCACTATATCTCTTATACACCCACTTATCACAAACACTGCACAGGATGGAATTATTTGCCTTAGAGATGTACCGATGTATCCATATTGGTATCATTATCGGTGGTATCGGCTGATTGTCTGCCGATACTACCGATGCTTAAAAGGAATTTAGTGCATAGTATATCACTCACTCGAAGGTATTTTGTTAAACAGAATTTGGATGTTTTATACTAATTGGTAATATCCAATTATTTGGTATCATAATTTTTATTTTTATTTTTTATTTTACCCAAGTGCCCAAATGACCTAGTTTAATGACAAACTTGAAAAAAAAGAGTCACATGATTATGGGCAACAGCCAAATAGATTGGTCTCCATTGCACTGGTATCGGTATCGGTATTATCAGTATCAGTCCAATTTCGTGGTATCGGTATCGGTCAAAATTTTGGTTTTGGTACATCTCTAACTTGCCACTCCAATTGGAGAGCCTTAATTACCCACTAAACCACCAGGCACCAAAATTTGGTCACATGGTTCCCACCTAGTGTAGTAAATGGTTTCTTGGCATACAGGAAATCATTTGGCTTGTCACTCAGTGTGGAGTCACCCACAGACAGAATCAAGGGGAAAGAATGAAGAAAAGAAAGACAGAAGTGGAAGGACGGAAAGAAGGAAGACAGGAAAGGGAAGGCACCCGAGAGTGGCAGCACTACTACTACTACTACTAATAATAATAATAATAATCCATCCGTCCATCAGCCATTCCTACATTGTCCCATGAGGAGAGTAGGATCCCGGGGCTAGGCAAGTTGATTCTGACCTTTAACATGAGAGAGACCAAACCCACTCATCCCTGAGTGGCATTACATGAGCTATAAACCCCAACCACTCCTTGGATATAAACCTTCACCGGCTCAATCCGATTGGAGTGCCGTAATTACCCACTAAACCACCAGGTGCCAAAATTTGGTTATATGGTTACCACCCAGCATAGTAAATGGTTTCCTGGTGTACAGGAAACCATTTGGTTTGTCACTCAGTGTAGGGTCACCCACAGGCAGAAGGAAGAGGAAAGAATGAAGGAAAGAAAGACAGAAGAGGGAGTGTAAAGTCACCCGTAGGCAGACGGACGAGGACAAAATGAAGGAAAGAAAGACAGAGGAGGATGAAAGGAAAGAAGGATGGAGGAGAGGAAAGAGCAGACACCTGCGAGCAGCACTACATCGAGTGAGTGGATGGTGAGTGCCCCCACCTACAACATAATAAAAATAACAATAAAGTTCAATTCCAAGGAGGCGATGGGAACAGTCTGATCAAGTGAATTCTGCTAAAACTGACATTACTCTGGTGTGGCTTGATTTCTACTCTGATCAGAGATTACTTATTTTCAGGAAGCAAACTATACTAGTATTGTAGTCTCTCTAATACAAATGTGTTAGCTTGTTTCCACAGGATCAGTTTCTCCCTCTATCTTGAGGCATAGTAATAGACCACGAATCTCTGGTTATTTTTAAATTTTACATTACACCTAAAATGTTCAGTTAAGCTGTTGATCAGTCTGTCTAGCTGAGCAGACCCATCAACTGCAGGCAAGAACCATTCCTGCAAGCCCATCTTGTGCAGTAAGCTGATGTTCCCTTGTGGCTGACAGTGCCTAGCCACAGTAGGCAGCACTACATCAAGTGAGTGAACGATGGTCACCACCACCAACCACCAAGTTCAGCTGCAACTAGTTCAAACGTTTCCCTTTGAATGAACAATTCTTCAATACAGTGGCTGCCATGTTGAGTTTTAAGGTTCTCTCAAGCAACTTTCATACTCTGGTACCATTTTTATGTAATTAGGCCGAAATGGTCAACAAAACAGTGTCCAAGTCCCCTATAATTGTACCTACAATCTACAGTACACGCTAGAAATTTATTCGCAAATTTTTCCTGAATTTTGATGGAAGTGTGGTATGAAGTAAACCCTCAATATACTGAACCCTCTTTTAATGAATTTCAGTTTTAACGACCTCATTCAGCTGGCCAAACATTATTTTCATTTAACAAATTTTGTTTGGTCAAAGAATGGGCACGTGGGAAACACCAACCAGTGTGGCATCCCTACACACGTATGCATGCGCCTCAACCCACAGAATGCCACATTGGTCTCTGGATGACCAGCATTGAGGAGACATAAATAGAGCATTTACACCGCTATAGCGTTTTATCGCTATCGTGCTTGTATAAAAAACTACCCAAATACCTTTATCGCACACTAAATGCCTGCTATCACGCACAAGAAGTGTTAAAAAATTTCCAAAAAGGCCGGGTTCCGGCGCTCTAGCCAGCCAACAAAAGATTCACTTGGTGATTGGTCATGTGACATCAGCGCAGCCAAGCGCTGACTGGCCTCCCGACCGAGTCTCCCCCACCGCCCACCAAGCCATTCAAGTGCTCGTCCTCAGACCGCGAAGCGACAGCGAGAATAACCTTTTTTTGTGATATTACAATTGCCAAATAACTCAAAGTCAAATGGCCACCCCTTAAGGGATTATGGCATCTGCCAATTGATAGATCATCCATAACTGTCTTCATTAATGACGGCGGATTGTCTTGTCACTGTTGTGACGGCAAATTTGACGACGGTGAATTGTCCCAAAACCATCAGTCCTTGCTGATGACTTCTTCACAGCTTTTATTTTTTTTCCCTTTATTGTTGATGACTAATGGCTTTCAAAAATAGTTTCAAACTGAATTTTTTTTTTTTAATGGACACCGAAACTTATTCCTGGCGAAATATGCGTGATACTAGACGGCCATCAAAAGGGATACTAAGTTCTGTTTCATATTAACCCTCCCCGTACAACAAATAACTCATAATGGACACCGAAACTTATTCCTGGCGAAATATGCGTGATGGTAGACGGCCATCAAAAGGGATACTAAGTTCTGTTTCATATTAACCCTACCCGCAAAACAAATAACTCAAAGTCAAATGGCCACCCCTTACGGGATTATGGCATCTGGCAATAGATAGATAGTTAGATCACCCATAGCTGTCTTCATTAATGACAGTGAATTGTCTGGTTATCGTTGTGACGGCGAATTTGACTTGATGGCAAATTGTCCCAAAACCATCAGTCCTTGCTGACGATTTCTTTATAGCTTTTATTTCTTTCCTTTACTGTTGATGACTAATGGCTTTCAGAAATAGTTTCACAATGCATTTTTTTTTTTAAATGGGCAAAGAAACTTATTCCCGGTGAAATATGCATGATGCTAGACGGCCATCAAGGGGGATAGTAGTTCTGTTTCTTATTAACCCTCCCCGTAAAACAAATACAGTAACTCAAAGTCAAATGGCCACCCGTTACGGGATTAAGGCGTCTGGCGATAGACAGATAGATCACCCATAGCTATCTTCATTAATGACGGCGAATCTATCTTCATTAATGACGGCGAATTGTCTCGTTATTGTTGTGATGGGGAATTTGACTTGACAGCAAATTGTCCCAAAACCATCAGCCCTTGCTGACGACTTCTTTATAACTCCCCCCCCCTTATTTTGTTGATGATTAATGGCTTTCAAAAATAGTTTCACACCGCATTTTTTTTAAATGGGCACCGAAACTTATTCCTGGCGAAATCCGACCCTGGACATAGGATTCATAGCCTGCTATCAAGGCCCAGCAGTCATCCTTCATAACATACGCCTCTACATGTCACCACTTCGGCGAAATATGCGTGATGGTAGACGGCCATCAAAAGGGATACTAAGTTCTGTTTCATATTAACCCTACCCGCAAAACAAATAACTCAAAGTCAAATGGCCACCCCTTACGGGATTATGGCATCTGGCAATAGATAGATAGTTAGATCACCCATAGCTGTCGTCATTAATGACAGTGAATTGTCTGGTTATTGTTGTGACGGCGAATTTGACTTGATGGCAAATTGTCCCAAAACCATCAGTCCTTGCTGACGACTCCTTTATAGCTCCCCCCCCCCCTTTATTGTTGATGATTAATGGCTTTCAAGTCAAATGGCCACCCGTTACGGGATTAAGGCGTCTGGCGATAGACAGATAGATCACCCATAGCTATCTTCATTAATGACGGCGAATTGTCTCATTATTGTTGTGACGGGGAATTTGACTTGACGGCAAATTGTCCCAAAACCATCAGCCCTTGCTGACGACTTCTTTATAACTCCCCCCCCCCCTTTATTGTTGATGATTAATGGCTTTCAAAAATAGTTTCACACCGCATTTTTTAAAAATGGGCATTGAAACTTATTCCTGGCAAAATCCGACCCTGGACATAGGATTCATAGCCTGCTATCAAGGCCCAGCAGTCCTCCTTCATACCATACACCTCTACATGTCACCACTTCGGCGCTAACACCCACCGTCCATGTTGAAAACACGCTAGGGCTGTCTCATACAGGTCTAGTGTATTGGTATTAGCGGCGGTAATTTTACGACATGTCGGCGGGTTTTCCGGTAGATCAGTAAAGCTTAATTTAATGAAATTCAAATCCTCAAACTGTTCCCTGCCCCAGTGAGGATTTGAACCTGGGTCCGTTAAGACTGCAAGCCAACTCTCTACCGATCGAGCCACCGCCTATGTGTTGCTAGACCGCCATCAAAAAGGATAGTAAATTCAGTTTTTATTAACCCTCCCCGTAAAACAAATAACTCAAAGTCAAATGGCCACCCCTTACAGAATTATGGTGTCTGGCATTAGATAGATACATCACCCATAGCTGTCTTCATTAATGACGGCAACCTGTCTTGTTATTGTTTTGATGGTGAATTTGACTTGATGGTGAACTGTCCCCAAACCATCAGTCCTTGCTGACGACTTCTTTATAGCTTTTATTTTTTTTCCTTTATTGTTGATGACTAATGGCTTTCAAAAATAGTTTCACACCGCATTTTTTTTTAAATGGGCATCGAAACTGATTCCTGGCAAAATAAGCATGATGCTAGACAGCCATCAAAAGGGATAGTAAGTTCTGTTTTTATTAGCCCTCCCCGTAAAACAAACAACTCAAGTCCAATGGCCACCCCTTCGGGATTATGCCGTCTGGCAATAGATAGATAGATAGTACAGTATATTTCTAATTTGCATGCTCATTTTTAGACCATTATATATTATGTGGTACAAAAAAGGGTATCTTAGTGGTAAATATTGAGGTCATGGCACCAATTAGAATTATTACCATAAGTTCTTCAATTCGGCTATAGCGCAGCCATGGCGGCAATTAAGCGTGATAGCCGAGAGTGAGGTGTACTGAGAAAAACAGCCACTGAGACCTAGCTGTGTGTTACTGCATACAACTGTATAGCCAATCAACGCTCTATATTTAACGATCTTTATTCAGCAAAATCCATGATACCTGGGAAATTTTACTGAACAGCATGTGTTCAGCTTTAACGTCAAGGGTCTGGTACCAATTAGGTTGAGATAGGGAAGGTGTACTGTACTTTATTACTGTCCTATAATTAAACAGAAGAAACAATGACTGCTATGGTTATATATGAACTTCATAAAACACATCCCATTGAAACTCAACAGGGTTTCATTAACCCGCCAAGTCCCACCGACGTACGATGAACATTGCTACTTTTTTCTGGGAACAGACCCAACGACGTGCATCGTACGTCACGCAGTTGCAAGGCCCATTGTGTGCACATTTTTCAACATTCGCGGGTGATTTTTGGTAGGAATATGTGAGAGACCTTCCTCTACCTGCTGTCAAGTGGGGATACTGCAGGACCCACCTAACCCCCCCTTCCGCCCCACACTGGGCAATTCACCTGTTAGCAGTAACCTAGTCAGTAAAGGTATGTTGCCCCACGGTCTCTCCAATGACGAAATTCATGGTGAAAGTGATCCCTGAGGTGGAGGACAAAGAAACAAAGAAGCTAGAGATAGAAACAAACAGAAGTGATGAGGTGGTAATGTCGTAAAGGAAGGTGCCATATACTGGGATTTTGGGTGAGTGAACATTGCTTATAAACGACTATATTATTGTCTGAAAACCAATATAGACTTGTACTACACATAAATTCGTACCAAATAAATGAAATAAATATAAAGTGGCTTGAATTAGTTAACCCTTCCATAGTTCATTTTCTTTAGCCGGGTACCCTGAAAATGAAGGAAAACGTAAGGTTGAGTGACACCTGTATCGGCATTTTTTAACCTCAGGATCGCGATTTCTCTATGAATTTTTGATGTTTCTCACCAAAAGCGAAGGTTTCAGCCAAAAAACAAAAAGTCGAAAATCGGTCGGGATCTGGAGGGTAGGCTGGGTAAAAAAATGGTCGGGATGGGACGGGTTAAATAACTGATACCTCAATAAAGACTGTACTTTTGAAAAAGGTATATCAATGGCTACTTCCTGGTTAATATCTTGCTTGCCTGCTTACTTTATTCTAGATAACCATCATCGAAAGACTGTTCCTTTCTACAAACGCAACAAAACTGTTGACTGACAAATTCTTGATCAAATACTGTTTTTGTCAATATGACTTAAATCTATATATATTTCCATCAGCAATGTCATAATGTATCTTACTTTCATTTTACTTAATAACCAAACATAAGAAATTATTAACCCTTTGAGATTCCAATGACGATTTTGATCGTCATTTCAAATCCAACCTCAGAGATTCTGATGACACTTTTAATCATCATTTAAAGAAACTTTTGTAAAATATTCACCATAAATTGTGTTTATGCATCGTAACAAAGAGACTCGACAGTGACGTTACAGAATGGTTCCTCTATGTGTGGCAGGTACTGCTCAGCTGGTCTGACTCATGCCTTTGTTTCTTTATCACTTTATTCTTGGTGGATACTTTTCTACAGCAAGGTATAAAACTTTTGGCTTTTGCCTAACTTCAACTCGTCACTTTGACTTTTTTTGTTTTCCTTTTTGGAACATACAACAATAAAGTACTGTACTACTATTCAGCTTCAAAATAACACGTTTACAACCAGCATCCTATCATAAAAAGTGTATTTTCACTGACCAATCAAAGAAAAAGATTGCGAAGCGAATATGCAGCTGAGACTAAAAGAAAATTGTACTTCTCTTTCCTTTCGCTTTACAACGCAACAAAATGCAAAAATTACCATAACATATATATCATTGTAAAGGTAATTTATTATAGTTTTGCATGGTTTGAACCAGATTTATATATTTTTTTTTTCCGAATATTTTTCTACGGCAAGGTTTAAAATCTTTGGTTTTCGCCTAACTTCAACTCGTCATTTTGACATTTTATTTTCTTTTTTCTCCTTTTTTGAACATACTACAATAAAGTACAACTATTCAACTTTTTATTTTATTTTTTACATGTCCGAGACTGGGTAAATGCTTCAGTGCCTATTCTCAAGTCCCAGTAGTCCTCCTACATCCCCACATGTCACCACTTCAGCACTAACACTCACCATCCATATTGAATACATGCTAGGGCTGTCTCACAGGACTGGTGTACTAGTATTAGCAGGGGTACCTTTATGACATGTCAGTGGGTCATCTGGTAGATCAGAAAAGTCTACTTTTTATGAAATTCAAATCCTTAAACCCTGCCCCAGCTGAGATTCAAACCTGGGTCCATTAGAGCTGCAGGCCGCCTCTCTACCAATTATGCCACTGTCTCCCCCAAAACCAACATTCTAGCATGAAAATTGTATATACACAGAGGGATCAAAGAAAGATATTGAGCCATAAAGATGTGGGTCAGCTTGAGAGTGGCTGACTCTAGCAGACATAATGTGCCTGGCCCAGAAACCTCATAGGGTTAAAACAAGTCACATGGTATTTCCAAATTTCCTATTGGAATGAAGTGTTGACTGGGTCCTGTTATATTTCAGAGATTAGCATATACAGAACTTTTTTTTTTTTTTAAATGCTTGTAAATAAGGTGTTCCATTATTGTACTTTATACAGTGTATATGTGTACCTTAGATTTTATGGACTATGAAGAGTCTAATTACCATCTATATCACATTTTAATGGATTTCTCTGGACTGAAATATATAAAGACTTGCTTTATGATCACATTTACCTTCTCCATCCCATGGCCATGTGATGATTATTGAACACTCTTATGCTTGATACTGTTTTGGTGCATGTTTTACTTAATGCACATTTTAGTTTGCATGCTGTAAGTTATAATCACTGGGTGTTCTAGAGGGAAAAGCCCTAGTTTGGTGGCAATGCCTCTCATTAGACTTCCATTGTTACTTATGTTTCTTAAATTGTGTACATCTGAGTTTGTTTTGTGTTCGTTTTTGTTTCTAGTAAGGTTTCTGTTACATCAAAAACCACATTTCCTTAGATAAAATCTTTCAATACTGTGATGTCTCTTGAGACGGAATTCTGTTTTATTAACTTTTGTCGATTTTTTTCCCACTTAGCCGTTGCAGGATCGGCAACAAACGCACTGTCCGGGGCATACAGGGGGCTTTCTTTGACAAGGTAGGTACGGTATACTTTGTTTGAAAATTAACTGATAATCACTTGTGATGCATCTAGTACTAAAATTCTATCCTTAAGAGCATGGGTTTACAAGAAAATGGCTTGAATTGCAACTATTGTTTTGTTTTAGGTACCAAGAAATTAAGTCTGACATTTTATGTACTCGCATGTGTACAGCTCACTCTTCACTCCCCAATGCCAATTTAACACTTTTCCACTATCTAGAAACATCTACTTGACAATTTTTATTCTCTAGCCACATAAGCACTGGCATTCCCCATGCCAATTTAACACTTTTCCACTATCTAGAAACATCTACTTGACAATTTTTATTCTCTAGCCACATAAGCACTGGCACTTTTCAAGAGATTTATTGGTTCAGTGATGTGTGAGACTTACTTTTCCTGCATTTTTTTTTTTTTTTTTGCAATATTCTAGCAGTTTTCATGTTTAGTGATAGCTGTAAATTTGAACCTGAAGGCTGTCATTCACCTTTAAGATTAGTAATGCTACAGAATTATTTCTTGCAGCTCTTCCAGCTTCACTGAAAAAAACTACAACACAGGTCTTTAGGTCTTGCTACCACCACTTTCATTCATCACAGATATACTGTATACATATAGTGATTCCTTGGTTACAGTGGTTTTGATCAATGCAAGATGAAAACCTGCACTCCTGTCATTATAGCATATATTCAGTTCAAAAACATCACTATCACAAAGCCCGAGATGGTTTCTGCCGACACTGATGATGCAGTAGTTTCTGGTGACTTTGAGGGATTCAAAGCTGAGGACCTACTCATGGAGTTAATTTCAGGTGGTGGAAACCAATAACTCTCCACCCCCAAGTCTCACAATCCCTTCCCTCAAGCCCATCTCAAGTCTCTATGGTTGGTCTTTCTTACTTATTGTGATCTTTCCATCACTTTCTATTAACCTAGCCATGCCTACGTGTCCTTCTGGTACTTTCAATAACAATATGTATATAAAGGTAAAATAACATCATCTGGAGGTAGCAAGAATCTAACCAACAGAATACGTCAACGGATTTAAGAACGTACTTCAATGTACAACTTGCATGGAAAACAAGTTAAAATCGAGATCATTTCTACATCTTAATTATGGTTTGCATGGAAAACAAGTTACAATCAAGATCATTTATACATCTTAATTAAGTAAGGTATGCTGCTGCAGATTACATTTCAGCATATCCAAATCCAAAATGTACAGTAACTTTAATAATCAGCTGAATGACGTCAACTTTTTAAAACCCATATCCTCCAAAACCATATACTGCTCAAGTAAAAATAGATTAGTAATAATCATGAGGTACTATAAATTGAACTGCAAACACTGTTTTGGTGTCCACATTCATTCCTCCCCTGGTGCCTGAGGAGACTTTCATTTTCATAATGGTGCTTCACATTACTTTCACATTAATACTTCATATCATACATTCTCTTAACACAGCTGGCTGGATAAAATAAATTGTGAGAGTACAACTTTTATTAATATGTCTTTGCTGCTGGGTTGTACATACCCAACATGGGTTAACAGCTCTACTCTTTAAGGTATGAAACACTGAACAACTTGCCAAAATTTATTTAAAAAATCAATATAAAAAACTACTGTATTAAGTAATAGGTAAGAGTACCTTGCTAATACCAATGGAACGTACAGGGTAGTGAGACTTACTGTAAACTTGCTGTAAACTAACAGCTGGGCAACTGCATAAAATGGGACCTGCTTTTGGTCCACAAAGCACAACACAACACAAGGGGCCAGATTCACTAGTAAACTTATAAGCTTTCTGCCATAATTATAATTTGCTCCTGCAGGAAGGACAAGAAAAGGACAGCACAAACTTTTCACATTTAATTTTTTCTTTTTCTTTTTTTTTTTTTTTTCAAAATAAAAATACTAATAAAAAATCAGACAAGGAAAGACAACATTATCTTCCTATGTCTTTAACAAAGCTACAGTATGACCAAAATAATCATAAGTTTGTTAGTGAATCCCTCTAAAGCTCAACAATCAAGTATATATAACTCATCCAGAAGTTGGGGAATGCTGAGAGAAGTGAATCCAGGGCAGTGAGAACTTTCACTCCCTTACGCATTCCAGAACATGTACACTTTATGAACGCTTGTTCATGTTCTAGGCTGCTTAAACATGCATATACATGTAAAAAATAAATACATAAATAAATAAAAAAGGGATAAGTCACTTAAAACCTGTCCACAGTAAGCTCTACTGCTCGTTCAGCACAGAGAAGTTTTAAACTGTCTGTACAAACTCAAAACATCTATTGGCTTGGTACTGCTTACCAACCAGAATATCACTCTGTGAAGGGAAGGAGATAGGAAAAAAAGGGTGGGGGGTGGGGGCCTTTCCAACTGGAAACAAACTGATATATAAGATGGCGCAGATAAGAACGTGATTCGGCAAAGGCATTAGAGCACATTTCACCCTCCTACTTCACTTAATAATGAAATATCTAATACACTTTCTATTGGTTACTAGTTCAATCAATTAACTTTCCCACACCTGGCAGTTGTCATGAAATTAGCAATAAATACAAATGAAACACTTACTATACCACTCACCAGCTTAATAACGTAATCTACTCACAATTTGGCAACTGCCATCATACTTTCGTACCAACTTTTTATTTAAGGGCCTTCCCATATTACTATTATTATCATTATTTTTTTAAGGAAACCACAATCTACATTTATACTCTCGATAGCAAGCACTAATCTCCTCACTTCAACTACCGTACGTATTTTGTACTTCACTCCTATCACAGTGCATCCCCCCCACCCCCAGCTTGAGAAGTTTCATACTGGAGGAGCCGAATGTAACCTAAATCTCATCACTACCAGAGGTCTTTCCTGAACTGAATGAAACTGTACTGTGATAACCCAATAAAAATGGAAAAATATACAATGAATTTGATGGAGTTATCAGTTCACATGCCCTACAATCACAATCACTTCTATTTTACCCCTTCACTCTGATGATATACAGGTACTTCACTTTTATTCTTTATACCACCAGAGTTTACCCTACAGGGCAGATATTTTGTATAGATGGTTTAATGAAAGCTATATCAAACAATTCTAAGCTCCAAGTTGTTTCTGTCTGGTGGTAGCAAACACCAGACTAATGGGGTTAAGTTCCTCATTAGATGGAAAACTATGCCCACCCCTTCTGCTATAGAAACATGAACAGAAGGCAATTGTTGGAAAGCACTGATTAGGTGGGTGCATTTTCAAGACAAACACCAGCCTCTCTTTGATAAATGGGCATGAAGAAGTAGGGCAAGTACAATACATCAGACCAGAATAATGCTAGGTTGTAAACTTTATCCAATCAAAAACACTTTATCAATCTCTCTACTGCCACCCTTGATGAAGAGGATCTACAAAAGTTTCCTCCTTACATCCATCCATTGAATTCTTTTCCCATGAAGCCGAAGGACCTTTCTTTCAAATAGTCCAAGTTTCATTTGGTCTTCCTAAACAACCACACCATTTCATTACGACTGTCTCATTCACTCCCACCCATACAGGCAATTTATCATCCAATGGTTTCATATACCTGCCAAAACATACAAAACCATCACTTCTTCACAGTACCTCTGGTACAGGTATACCAATGTCAAAGTCATACTTTGTAAGGAATAAGCAATTCAAATGTCCGTGTTTCTCACTCTCACTTAACAGCTATTTTACAAGCCGTCTTTCAGTGTTCTTTTAACTTCCCAGCACACAAATTTCCCTATACAGCATTTACCTGTTCTCAAAAGATGAAGTCTGTACTCCATGTACGAAAGAATCATGTCGCCTGTGCGTTAGGTTATATTCTATGTTAGTCCATCAATGATGGTGTCTAAAGTTGAAAATCTCTTCTCACTTGCACCATCCATAATGTTAGCTAATGGAATGTCTCACACTGATATAATAAAACAACAATTTAAAAAGTACTGAAAATGCTGCTATCAGACACTCTAGTGCCATGTATATCAATATTGCAATACTGATTGGCACCGAGTAGATTGGAATGACAAGATACTGAGTTCCCTCTTAGCTCTGATATCAACACATAACCTCTTTATAACAATTTATCACATGCTGTCACAGTCACTACAAAACCTCGCACCACAACAACACAAACTGAGCAACTTTCAGCACCATTACCATTTCACTGGTTATTGGATCCCAGGATAACAAACTACAAGACCATAAAGGACCAAATCATTACCTTCAACCCTAACGGTGTAATCAAGAAGCAACGATTTCATCAAAAGCTTTTAAAATTACCAACACCTTCTACAACTACCCTGCTACAATCAGTACCAACAGATTAGAAGCAGCTTGCATCACGCAAACAACTTCAACTCTCTAGATAAATCACTCCCCCTCAAAACCAAAGAAACTGTCAAAAGCCCTTAGCCTGGAATGCAACGGCTGTGTACTTCAGTTAATACTGGCAAAGGTCCTTTAATATTGAGACCAACGCAGAGCACCAAGATCTCAAAGACCTAAAGATTAAAACTGAACCTTAAAAATCCTATGCTTATCTTTCATGTGAGTTTGTAGATTGTCTTTACGAGAGAACCTGCGAGCACAAATAGCACACAAAAATGGCTTCTCACCAGTGTGTGCATACAAGTGCCGACTCCACTTGGACTTGTCCAGGAACAGTTTGGCACAAAAAGGGCAAGCATAGTTTGCTGTACCTCGCCTGGCTCTGTTTTTCCGTGAGGACTTGGACTCAGATGAGCCCCTTTCCTGACCAGATGGGGGGCTATGAATGGGAAGCGAGTCCTCATCTTCCCCCCCTGCTACCCCCATCACCACCTCCACCGCAGCTCGCAACTCGCCATCCTATAAAGAAACACCAGCAATCAGAAGCGGGCTACGGATGGCAGCTACCAGGTCGCTCTACACCTACACCAGCCTTGCCTCTTACTCCTACAGCAAAAGGTACCAAGATGTGGAAAGACACTACAAATTTAAAAGCATTACTCAGCTCCACATACTGTACAACAGAAATTAACAAGTCTACGGAACTAAGCAACAGCCAAAATCCACCACGTACATCTAAATTTAAGCTTGCTAATCAGCATTTACAACAGTGCATTTCCATAATGCAGTGTCACGTGTGATCTAAACTCCATTTGAACCAAATTTTCTTCAGCTGTTGCTGCTGCTTATGAGCAAACATGACAAAATTTATCAAGTGAAAAATAAAAACGTTCTTTAGATAAACTCACTGCAACTGAACTAAACAGCTATGTGGTTCTGTGGCTCTCTGAGGTGCAGGTGAGCATCTCTGAGGTGTGCGTGCAACCTGTCCTTGCGGGAGAAGGCCTTCCCACACGAGCCGCACACAAACGGTTTGTCCCCAGTATGGACACGACAATGACGGCTCCACTTGGTCTTGTCGCGGAAGAGTTTGCCGCAAAACGGGCAGTGGTACACCGTCCCCCACCTAGCTCGACTCTTCCTCCCTCCGCCACCCTACAAAGAACATGAGACACTCCAGTCAGCATCTGTTCCCTCCCACCTTAAAACACTCAGAATGGTACAGTACTGAACAGATTAGCTCAGAAATATATGCCTCACTGGGTTCAACTGGTGTTAATATGCAACTCTGTACAGGACTTCTGGCTTCAAAAGAATTCCAGACGAACTTCTAGCCTGCTGGGATGATTGACATCCATCATACAACAACTTCAATGAACAACTGCCCTCGCTTCTCACCCCTTCAGTTATAGAGCAACCATGTATAACAAGTTATTATATCACTTGTGTGACATGGAAAGGTTCTCCAATTTTATGCAAATATGGTTGAGGCACAAATGAATTTAAATAATGCATAACATTTTATTAAAGTCCTGTTACAGCAGCATCATTACCTTGTAATAATACTACAGTACTGAAAAGGTCAGAAAATAAAAAGCAGTAGCTGCCACAAAGCAGTCATACAGTACATGTACCACACTAGTACAGTATCTTCATACGTTCTATGAAATGAAACAAATAATTCCCAAAATCTACCTGGGCTTACACTGACTTCAAAGCATGACAAAATGTTAAAGTTACACTGCATGTTCCCCATCATTATGGAATTTTGTGCTATCTTTACTAACCGGGCAAAGAATAACAGGCTGATCAGAGTTATGCAGACAAATCATGTGTCTCTTAACATTAGTCTTTAATGCAGAACTATAAGGGCAGTGTGGACATTTGTATGGCTTCTCCCCAGTGTGAGTCATGTGGTGCCTCTGCAATTCGGAGGCAGACCGGCATTTTCGTCCACAAATATGACAGACTTTCATCTCAGTGTGGTTGGCCAACGACCCTAACTGTCCTAAACTACAGGTGGACCCAAGCTTCACCTGGGCACCCAGGCCAGGGGTAGCTCGGCCCAGCACATAACCGCAGTCGGCCATTAGCAGTGGGCCAGCCTCTCCCTGCAATGAGGAACACGGTCTCAATCTTTACATGTCCACCAAGCAGTTTTAACGACCAGCATCATAAAGCTAAGATATCCATAAGATATGGCGGGGGGGGGTGGGGTGGGGGGGAGATATATTCACACACCTGTTTCAGAAAGTACTGAAGACAGTGAGTATCATTTGCAAAAACTTATGCAACTTATATAAACCCCTGCTGTTAATAATGCTCATAATAGTATTTACAATGTTTATAGTAAACACAATACAGTGACCAACTGCATCTTTTCCTTGAAATGGTAAAGGACATTTATATGATGAACAAAAACGCATATACATGAGCTAATCACTTGTTGGGAAACCATATACTGTACATAAAGTGCTTTTAGCATACAGATACAAATATATACAGCATTTTTTTTTTTTTCTGGGCCATTGGCAGCTTTCCTTTGGTGAGGAAGGGATGCTACTTTCATGTCTGGGAGCACATAACACAGACCCAAAGTCTTATATGCTCACAGAATGACTTCTGTCAATATTACTGTAAGAATCAACTGGAACATGACTATAATCTTAAAATGCTCACTTATCACAGCTTGCAGCATCCCTTCTGTTTCATTCTTCATATACTGGGAAGTAATTATTTTCCTCATCGATCAAAGAAATTCACAGTGAAAAACAAAGAGCTCGAGGACTCCAAGGCATATCATAGCTCCATGGCGCCCCTGCCCTCATACAGGCACGCGACTAAGAGGCCAAACACGACCTTGATACACTAGATACTATCACATGCCTTGGAACTAGGTTAGGACAAACACTTAAGGAACTCCAGCCTCCGTATTTCTAGGGCAAAATCTCATCCAATTTATGAAATAAAAATCTAAATCAAAGGAAACTCATAAATTTACTGTGTATGAAAGGTCTGAGAGGTCTTGCACTGAAAAATACAGTGACTGAAGTGAGGCAGGCATCCAGGAATATGCAAATGACTACAGCTTTTATCAATTCTTTGTTTGAAATTCTTAATCACTTTACAGGGTTAGGAAGATGCACTTCTACATCAACTAGATGTATGTAGTCATTAACATTACCCTTGTTAATAAAATCTTGGTCATGAAAACAGATCTCAGGATTATAAAGTGATGCAGTACCAATGTCAACTTCGCTGAAGGGAACTGTTAAAGCTAGTTAGTTTCTAACTTCCTGGATTTGCAGTAACTGAGATCTCTTTACATGCATCATAGAATATCATGCCTTACAGCAGCTGTTTCAATATCTACAAACTTCACTACATTTTATATATATTCTAAGTTGTGCTATGTGTTCCAGTGTGTAGGAAGTGACATATACTGACAGGAAAAAATCATAGTTGGGCAAGCTTTCTACTTTAGCTGTATGAGAAAGACTCCCTTGCTGTAATTCACATGAAGAAAATGTAACTTTTAACTGATTAAATTACTAATAATGGGCTTGACTTGCTTACCTGCATTACCTTCCAAAATAAATACAATGTAATTAATATATGGATACTTATATAGGGTAAAACGGGGTAATTTCGCCAAGAACAGTGGTTGTTGCTAAATACAAACTGCCACAAATGGAATATTGACATCTTTATTGCCTTATCTATACATTCAGCCCTTCTGCTAATGATACCTATAATCATCCCCCCCCCCCCAAAAGCCTCACCCCAGATCCCCCCCCACCCCCTTCAAAGGCATCTCACGATGAAATTATCATGCCCGATGGGGTAATTTTGCCATGACCTGATCATTGTTATAGCTACAATATTTATTATTATTATAACGGCACTCCAATCGGATTAAGCCGGTGAAGGTTTATATCCAAGGGGTGGATAGGGTTTACTGCTCACGTAATGCCATTCAGGGATGAGTGAGGCTGGTCACTTTCATCTTAAATGTCAGGACCAACTTGCCTAGCCCCGGGCTCCTATGCTCCTCTGTTGGGCGACATAGGATTGGATAATGAATGAATGAATGAATGAATGAATAATACCATATTCCATACTATACACAACTGATTATAACTAGGCTTAGGTAGCCCAGACTATCATACAGTAAGGCCTATGACATGTATTGGCTAACTTTACATCGATGGCATCCATCATTGTCTCACCAACTGTTTCACGGTTGGTAAGTTGGTCGTGGGGACTCCCATGGCACGAGTGCATAGCAGTGTGTGTGTGTGTGTGTGTGTGTGTGTGTGTGTGTGTGTGTGTGTGTGTGTGTGTGTGTGTGTGTGTGTGTGTGTGGGTGTGTGTGTGTGTGTGTGTGTGTGTGTGTGTGTGTGTGTGTGTG
>JAGKTI010000191.1:4404-30775 GCA_018397915.1 Birgus latro | reverse complement strand
CTGTGTGTGTGTGTGTGTGTGTGTGTGTGTGTGTGTGTGTGTGTGTGTGTGTGTGTGTGTGTGTGTGTGTGTGTGTGTGTGTGTGTGTGTGTGTGTGTGTGTGTGTGTGTGTGTGTGTGTGTGTGTGTGTGTGTGTGTGTGTGTGTGTGTGTGTGTGTGTGTGTGTGTGTGTGTGTGTACAATGCAAAAAAGTTCTGAACCACTTTTAATCTGAAACACATAAATATAGTAATGGGTGTAAATAGAATGTTTTTTTCACCAGTTTTTATTGATGCATTAAATGCTGAACATTTTCAGTAAACAATTTCATTTCTCCAACCCCATATTTTTGCACAATGGATCAAAACTTCACGTGATCTTGTTAGGTCGGCATTCCTCTGAAACCTCAGCCCAACAGAAGCCGAATCCATGCAATAGTTTGGGAGCTATGGGCCTTCTAACTGGAACCTTTGGCATCATGGCGAAATTACCCCATTTTACCCAATTGTCGTAAGTTGTCCAGCTTCAAATATCATCACTTAGAGGTCACTCAATCCTACACCTATTTTATGGCCAATGCCTCTTCCTCTCTCAATATATACTATATAATCTATTTCATTAACCTTGGTATTACCTCAAATACTATAATTAGAAACTATTTATGGCAAGCAATCCTTTGCTCAATGAAATATTAAGCTAGTGATATAAGGGTCAATGCAAAATATGAGAGACTGGTCCCAAAACGCCAAGAAAAACCTGATACTGTACACTAATGTATTCAATCCTACTACAGTGCAAGAGAAATTCAAAGCAGCACCTAGTTTCATATGCATTTCAACTGCCTGCTTCATATTCATAATATTTTATCTTTAGTGAACTGTACTGTATCTAGCTTAGTTTCCCCATCTGATGAGGGTGACAGGCTGCATATACAGGGTGTAACGCGACGTATGACAAAAACTTACACCAATGATCTATCATGTAATTCTGAGTATATTTTGTTCTATAAACATATACTCTTTGTGACCCCAGTTCAGTACCCAGCATTAGGCTGTTTGAGTGTAAAAATTTCGTGGGTTCCAGGTGTCATAGGGTAGGAGCTTCGCAGGGCGACAGGAGACGAGTATTATTAGCTTATTCTGTACAGCACATGAAAATCCCATATCCTATCAGTACAATGGGGTTTGAAGAAGATACTTTACATAGTCTATTGATTCTTTAACATAAAGTCATGCATCCCTGCAATTCTTTTGCACAAATCAACTGTAAATGAGGATTAAATTCAAATTTTATGGATTGCAAGGGAGTACGGAGGGAGAGGCTGGTGTATTGTTGCCAGTTATGTAATGTTTGGTTTGTAGGCTATTGCTACCAGCATTATCATAACACCCACAGCTCATTCAGTGAAAAAACATTATTGTAATGCATGACTAGCGTCACTTTAAGTCAGGAGTAATGATATTATTTATTACAATTTTTCTGCTGCAAGTACACGTGGCACCATTGCTTTCATATGGAGAATAGTGACGCAGGGTTGCCAATTTAACGACTTTGCATCTAGATCTATTTTTTGCCTCTTCCTAGCGTCACGATTTAACATCTGGCAACATGATATCTAGCTACATTCTGGATATTTTTGCCATTTTTAGGTGCTATTCTAGTGATTAATCGTCTTTTCTAGCGATATTTTGCAGTGTTTACTATCTAGCGACATTTTAGCAAGTTTTCATGGCTACACTAGCGAGATTGATGATAAGGACTTGGCAGCCCTGCGTCATGGTGTCATTTGAACTGGAAAATTTGAAGGCGAGGACACACTTCAAATACTGTTCTCCGCATTCAGTTGTTCACTGGTTTCAGCTTCACTTGTTCATGAAACAGAATGCCACGTACGTACAGAAATGAGGAATATGCAGATATCGTCTATTTTTACGTATTCTGGGATGGTAATGCCAGTGCTACAGCCAGAGAATACAGGTGGAGATACCCAAGGGCACCACATTTACTTGCAGCATAAAAGATTGTAATAAATAATACTCTTCCTGACTTAAAGTGACGCTAATCTCGCTTTACAATAATGTTGTTTCATTAAATGAGCTGTGGGTGTTATGATAATGCTGGTAGCAATAGCCCACAAGCCAAATATTAAATAACTGGCAACAATACACCAGCCTCTCCCTCCTTACTACCTTGCAATCCATAAAATTTGAATTTAATCCTCATTTACAGTTGATTTGTGCAGAAGAATTGCAGGAATGCATGACTTTATGTTAAAGAATCAATAGACTACGTAAAGTATCTTCTTCAAACCCGTTTTTCATGTGCAGTACAGAATAAGCTAATAATACTCGTCTCCCGTCACCCTGCGAAGCTCCTACCCTATGACACCTGGAACCCACGAAATTTTTACACTCAAACAGCCTAATGCTGGGTACTGAACTGGGGCCACAAAGAGTATATGTTTATAGAACAAAATATACTCAGAATTACATAATAGATCATTGGTGTAAGTTTTTGTCATACGTCGCGTTACACCCTGTATTTCCTCAGTGAATTAAAATTCTTAGAGGCAGCCTTTTCAAGAATATCATTACTTTCTACTGAACCTGGATCCTAATTCATCATCTTCAGTTTTCATCAGTACTTGGCTTCCTAATAGTGTCCAGTAATGTGAAACCTAATGTACCAAGATTTTTTCAAAATCACAGTCCATTTTAATAATTCCAATTCACTGCATCTCATTTTTGAACAAAATTTAGTTACCTTGACCTTAAAACAGATGACCCTTCAATGTCAATTTTAAGCAAATAAATAAATAAATAATGCTATATTCACACAAGACTTGAGCATAAGTAATGGTGTAAGATCCTCAGCAACTGTGACAAAATGCTTGTTTGCACGTTAAACTGAATGGTAATAAAAATGCTGAATTCTAAACATTTAAAGAGACTGTTCATAAAATAATGTATCTGAAATACCTAATTAAAACAGGAATACCTTATTAGGCACAAAGATTTTAAAGATGCAAGACACAAATTTAGCAAAACTTCATACAGCAATAAAGAACAACTGTTTATACCGTATATCAACACATACGACTAATGAAAGGATTAACAGAAGCAAATCTGGGAATTGCATTTGTCCACCTTCACTACAAGATGCCTCTCCTATACAGTATTTTATGACCATCAAATGGCAGAAACAAAACTACAACACTAAAGAAAATAAAGCTTTTCACACTCCTAATAGAAACTGTCATGAGCCAATGTAAAAATGCTTATTTTCTAAAACTTGGGGAGGGTGGGGGGGACTTACTCAGGACCCTTCTTAACCCCTTGGCTGCGATGTTCCTTTTAAAAGGTCCGATTGACATGCTGCGATGTTCCTTTTAAAAACCACGAATCTATTTCAAAAGTCGTGCCCTGTATTTTGGTGTGAGTACTTTGCGCATTCATCTGCCCACACTTGGGGTTGCCAGTTCATCCTTTTAGCATCTTCCACACCACATCACGCAACCACATGAGCCCAGTTTGCTTCACGAAGTCATGGCGTCTACAGGCGGTCCGTCGCGTTCGCTCCAGCCCTAAACTTCACGTGGTGTTACCAAGAAAAGAGGTACTAGTGGTCATATTCCACAGAGAAGGAAGTATGCACCAACTAGTGTCAGCAATTCTAATGATTCTAGTATGGAATTTATTGTAAAACCGTTGAAAAAACATGCCAGCACAACACGCTCAAAGCAATGCCAACCCCCCAATGTTACACCACCGTGACTTTCACACACTCATCAACTTCTAGCCCCTCTAGAAAAGTGACTGACCAAATGTAAATAAGTGATAGAAAGTAAGTGTAAGTGACCAAAATATAAGGAAAATGAAAGCATCTCATGTAACCTACGTAAATATCTTTCGTTGAGTGTAGCATTACGGCAAGTGCTTGCATAATGCGTGATCCTATAGTGCAAAACTCACATAAAACAGGAGGCAAAATCTGATGTCTAAATTTAGTAATAATGCGAAAATGAGCATTTTGCGGGGAGAGGAAGCCACCCAACTTTTTAACACCACACTACACACTGAAGAAAAACATAACATGGGCAGAGGCACCAAATTGTGGTTCAGTCAGTCATAACATGGCAAACTGGGGTCATAATGCAGTGGGAATAGACACAACGCGGCCAGTGTCATAGCGCAGGTTGCATCAGCCTGTGATGTACTGCTATCGCGTGTCTGTGCAGGGTGTCGTCATAGTCCACTAAGCATTCCTGCCCCAGTTGAGCCTACCCTCTCCCCTTGCTCTAGCTACACACCATTGTTGCCAATTTAGTGGTTTTCGCACTAAATCTACAGGTTTTAAAACCAATCTGGCAGGGAGTTTTTTATGTTTTTACTATATATCTAGCATTTTTTATCTCCTGTCTGGCAGGTTTTTCGGCTGATTTCCCATAATCTGGCTGATTTTTACCACTTTTAAGACCAGTCAAACGGATTGATAGAATTTCCATTTGGCAACACCGCTGCACACGTGCTCTGTGTTTGTACAGTAATACCCCGGCTTAACGATGGGGGTAGAAATACCACCATACCCCACCTAACAATGGCTAAACCCTAGTTTAAAGATGGGTTTTGATTTTTTATACTGATACTGACAATATTTTAAACTAAAAATGTGTGTTTAGGTTGACTGGTAAACAGTTTTTAAACTTAGATTAATGTGTTTTAGCCATAGGTGGGGTGAAAATTGTCATTTTGGGGAACAGTTTACTAAGTTTAATTTTTTCCAGACCTATATCTGATGATTTTCAGATTGTATTTGTTGGTTTTAGTGAGTTATTTACAGGTGTTAGGCTTAAATTAGCTACTTTTACAGCTGTTAGGCCATTTAGATTGGCTTTAACCCGCTGCGTCCTGTCGACACATATAAATACACCTGAACGTTTTGTCAAGCTCAATCCCGATGACGTATATAAACATCCTGCAATTGCAAGATCCATCATTGCACATTTTTCAAGTTTCACAAGTGATTTTCGGTAGGCATATGTGGGAGACCTTCCTCTACCTGCCGCCAGGAAGTGACACTGCCTGCCCCAGAGTGACATCTCCCCCCCCCCAATGCACGCCGTTTTCTCAGCAATTCACCTGTGAGCAGTGACCTGGCCAGTAAAGACATGTCGCACCACGGTCTCTCTGACGATGAAAATCAAGGTGAAAGCGATTCCCGATGTGGAGGACAAACATTATGTGGCGCCAAAGGAAGAAACGAGCAGAAGTGATGAGGTTACGTCGCCAAGGAAGGTGTGGTATGTTTGTGTGTTTAGTGAGCGAAAAAATGCTTATTTTGTCTATATTTTTGTGTGAAAATCAATATACAGTGGGGCCCCTTGGATAGTGACCTTATTAGTCTGCCAAAATGGCCGCTATCCACGAAATCACTACCCGATGGGCAAACTTCTTACCTAAAAAAATTAATGCAGTCCTGGACTCCTTCAGCTATACCCCTAATTTCCTCCATTACCCATCAGTATCACGTCATATTTCTTCAGTACTGGAATAAGATAAATATATACTGTACTACATATTCAAAAAATTATCTTTTTCTTTTCCTCCACGCAGTATTGTTTCTTTGGCTTGCCACGCATGTATTGTCTGGCCTTTTCGGTCACTTTTACATTACCAGCACTTCCTGTTTTTTCCCTGGGCCACCAGCACCACTTGGGCCAGCCCCCGAAGTTGAAGCCATGATATTAGAACACTCAGGAGCCAGACAATAAATGGAAGGTCACAAAAAACTTTAACAATGGCGAGACTGTGACAAGTTGAATGAATGCGTGGCGCATGGATTAACAAACAATCTTCTTCTTGGGGTAACTGCAGGGAGGTTCACCTTCCACCCATCAGTATCGCCTAGATACCGGCATTCCCCCAAGGGAAAAGTAAAGGTAAATGAAAAATTTAAAACTGTAAAATTTGGTAGGAGAGAGATAGTTGGAGATAAGTTAAAAGAAAAGCTTAAGACACGTACTTTCACTCCACATGGGTCAATGAACTAAATGACGATAGACTCACACTCACTATCAGTGATACCAGGGTCCGACCTTGGCAACTCTGCCCACCTGCTCGCTACATGTTAAATGCCTAGCGGATTTACGCTAACCGTGCAGCATTGATCGCTATGAGATAGTTTCATTCCTGTCACTAACCATGGATTCGCTACTGAAAAAAACACTATCTGAGGGGCTCCACTGTACTCTTGTACAACATATAAATTCGTATAAATTAAATAAAATATCTACCTATTCTGAGTGGTTTAGAATACTTACCCCACCCACAAAAAACGTCTTAGAGTGCGGCTCTAGAGAAGATGGTACCACGAGAGGGGAAGGTTCCCTGTACAGGGAACTTTTAAGCTCAGGTGAGCACTCTCTCTCTGAATTTTTGATGTTTCTAAAAAAATGCAGAGGTTTTAGCCCCCCCAAAAAAGAAAGAAAGAATGAAAAAAAAAATCTGCGAGGATTGGGAGGGGGTCATTGGTGAAAAATCTGCCAGCAGATGGCAGGTTAAACTTATTTTGGGGCTCTTTTGGATGGATTTTAGACTTGGTTGGGGGCAGAAACCCAAAACTGAAAAATGCATCCCATTACTTTACACACTAAAACTACCCTGATATACGACTTGAGAGCTCTGTGGGAAAGCCCGGTCTCGGCCATGGCCTTCCTTAGGGACTCGGGGCTGTTCGGACAGACTGTCTAGGGAACAACTACTACTACCTCGATATTCGATACCCCACCTAATGATAGCTTTTTACCTAATCAATTGCACTGTTAAACTGAGGTATACCTCTATGTAATAAAGTCTTTATTAGGTACGCAAATGTCTTGGGAAAAAAAAAAATCCATCCATTATCCAATTCTATGTCGCCCCACAGAGAAGCGTAGGAGCCCGGGGCTAAGCAAGTTGGTCCTGACATTTAAGATGAGTGTGACCAGCCTCATTCATCCCTGAGTGGCATTACGTGAGCAATAAACCCCAACGAAAATTGCCCCAAAATGTGAACTTGGGGCTGGTTTAGGTACCATGAAACCCTTTAACATGTAGACATATGGCCCCATAACGCAGAATTCTCATAAAGCGGGACCTTCCGGGTATAATATTTCCGCGTCATGTGTGCGCTCACTGTATTTACTAATACTGAATAGTTTTTCATGGATAAGAATGACACTATTTTATTTTATAATGTTTGTGAAATAATGATTCAGAAGTGCTAAATGGACCATTAAAGATAATGCAAAGAAAGTTGTGTATAGTGGTGCGTGGTCGGAAAATGAAGTGTGGTGAGTGGCAGCGTGGATGGTGGTGCATGACGGACAGCTACAGCAATGGGTGGGGGGGGGCTTCCACCTCTTTCTACGGCATCATATGAGCATCTAAACATTCACTGATGTGTTCATAGGTAAGAAGTAAGGTTTTGCTTTCTTCCATGCTTCATTTTTTATAATCATGTGTATTACTATGAAAATTATTGCATTGAAAATGGGTAACTTTTGAGTGGATTACCGCAACAGGAATATCGCTCTTGCCAAACAAGGCGCAGCCAAGGGGTTACAGGTAACAGCCCCATCAAATGATAAACTTTCAAAACAAGTCTCTCCTGAGCTTGAAAACTGACAGTAACTTTGTACATGCAGTAAACCTTATAATGCTCTTCTGGTTTTCCAAAATCAAAATACATTTCAGTAACATCAGCTCAATGTGCAATACAAAAAAACTGATTAAATGATCCTTATGTAAACCAAATGAAATCAAACCTTGCATATGCAACAAGTAAGGATAAACTGAAATACAAACTTATGGACAACCTGAAATACTGTACAGTACTGATGTTCCTCTTTAAAGATTATTTTCTCAAATGACTAATATTAACGGATTTCAAGTAAAAGCATTATAACATTTACATAGACTATTACTTAAACTGCCTGCATAATTCAAATTACTAACCCCCTAATGATTTTTAGTCTCCATGACAGTGGACCTAATTTGTAACTCCTAGAATTTAATAACCACTAACAAAAACTGTTCTGGCCACTAGAAAATAAAAACATTTCAAGAACTAGCTATTGGGCTCCAAGACTGAAAAATATATCCACCAAACCCTGCACTGAAACACTCTAGCTATTTCAAACAAATGTATTATCATACATGAGACCTCTCACACTTGGAAGGTTGAGCCTCTTGCAAATCTTCAGGCTTAAACAAGGCTATCCTAAACAAAAAAACATAATTTGTACCAACCAACCCAAAATGAACATCAGCACTGGATGACAACCAGCATCTTACTTTAATAAGCTGAAATAACGACATTCATTTTTTAAATAATACAGAAACCTGATCATACTTAAGTGGAAATAAAACACAATACATCACATGAGATTATCTCACTACTTGCAGTACCATAGTCCTTTATGTGCTGATATACGATAGTTTAAATACATCAGAAATTATCACTCTGGAACTGGTCACACAAAATCTTATTGAAACAGATTACAGCCTTGCATAAACTAATGAAGTACTATGTTTAACGAATACTCAATATACTTACTGTACCACATAACGCTACACCTTAAGCCCACCAAGACAGTCTGATAATTTGTAAGATCCTTGAAGGGCTACTTAATGCTCAAGGCAGCATAGGAAGAAGGGGTCACAGTAAAACAGGCAAAGGTAACTACAAGAAAAAGAAATTTAGCAATAGTTACATACAACTGCTGTAAGGTTTAACAAGAACAGTACCCTTTGGTGTGAGGTCATGGCCTTTGGCTTCTTGTAAATGCTCCCTTGTATGCTGAATTAAGGTAACTTTTAGTTTATACCAAACTCAGTCCAAGATTTCCCTAAAATTCTCCAACTATAATGTATAACTAATAAATGTGAGCCTCCCTATCTTCACTTAATCAAAAGTTAAATGATACCAGCAATCTTCTGATTGCATACAAAAACTTCATGTCCTTTACTTTGCATTTTTGCCTAAAACATGATATGAACGACTCTCAAAGAATTGAAGATAGCTATAGCAATCCCATTCCATCTTTTTACAGTACTATGATGAGACCTTTTGTCTTTCATTCTCGCTAACACCAGATGATTTGACTCAATGATGTAGTCACCATTTAGTCAAAGAGCTCTCAGAGGTTACATCTACCACCTCCATTTTGAAGAACCTCATATAACCAGAAGATAGCAGCAAAAATATTTACTGACTAGAGTTACGAATGCAAGGAGTTAACGAACGCTAAATAACCAAACTTAACGACAGGCCTCTGCAATGACAGGCAATGGCAAATACAGCAAAACACATCAATACAAAAAACTTTTCAATAAATCATTAGTCTGGATTGCTGGAAACACAAAGTAACAAAGATACTTCAAGTATGAAGAGCAAAGTACATCAACTTCATAGTAAATTCAGGATCTTCATTTACACTGTGCTTTCTTCAGTTTGGTTAACTAAAGCAGCAAGCTGAAAATCTGGATAACTCTTGAGAAAAATAACTCCTCTATTGTAATGACACTAGTTTTTTTTTTTTTTTTTTTCTAAAACTTAAGGTCTACATCTGGGTAAAATACCTGGAGGTAACTAACACAGCCCATTTACCCAATCAAAGTTTTCCTTTTCTTGTTACAAGCATGGAACACAGTTGAAACAATTAAAATCCTCAAGGTCCATGATTCTTCGATCTAACAATTATAGTATTATACTGCCTCTGTATCTCTTCATGGCAAGTTCTACAGTTAATAAACACAGCACTTCTGTAAGAATGTTAACGCTGCAGCTAGCTTTTCAGCAATATCTTTAATACCCCCCCCAAAAAAAAATAAATAATAATAAATAATAATAATATTAATAATAATAATAATAATGCATTGTACTACACCTATGACAGGGAGGCAACAGTGTCACTGTCTGACAGGGAGCAATTAACCATACAGCAGGTGACCCCACCCCAACTGGGTTGAATGTGAAGGTAACACTCACCGCTTGCTGGGCTGCTGCGTCGTCACCACTGAATAGATTGTGGGGGAACCCACCCTCACCCTCCTCACCCCAGCTCAACACTGGAGGACCCTGATCAAGGAAACAATCATATTTAAACTTCCAGAAAAGCACCCTTGTATTCTTCTCCCATGACATACATTTCTAATAAGGTTACCGAGTCCCATGAATTCCGTATACACTAAATGCTTCAGACAAATCTGTAAAACCATTTAAAAGAAGGATCTAAAAAATATGCCAGTAAACCTTCATACAGCAAACCCCCATATGTGCTGGATAAAGCCAGAGAAGTGAAAATGGAGTGCCACATACCAACATCGTACTCACAGCAGGACATTTGTATTTAACCTTACTTTAAGCCACATTCATTGCTGCAAATATCAAGGTACATAAAGGGCAACTGCCTTTCATACGAACCATTATAAAAGCATAAAGTGGCAAATATAACTATCAGATATATAAGTTTACAGTTTACTTTGATTTGCAACTGTTAATATTAATTACAGTATGCCAAGTGAAAGTGACAGGTGCAAAGCTATGTCAGGTGCATATGGGTCAGGCAGGGAAAATATACAGAAAACTCAACACTATTACATTTCACAAATGCTGAATCCCCAAACTACAAATTCAACCAACACTAACTCCCACTCATGATAACTACACCAGTACAGTATAGATCTGTATTTTCACAATCATTATGAAATGAACAATGAACTGGAGTACTGTACAAAACTGTAAAAGCTCACCCCCTGGAGGCCAGAGGGCCCAGGCAATTGATCAGCAGAGTAGTCCATTTGGTCATGCTCTTCCTTCTCAATCTCGCCTGGATGGCTCTGGTATTCAAAATCGTTGCTGGTGCCCCCTTCCTCGTCCCCATCTATCTCACTGCCTCCCTCCTCCCGCTCACCCTGACCCTCCTTGTTCCCCCCTGATTCATCCACCTCCACTTTAATAGTCTGTACTGGTATGATAGAAGGGTCTCCTGCTCGAGGAGAAGTAGTGTTAGAAGGGTGAGAAGACTCTGGGGAACGGAGGGATGCTGGGTCATTACCCCCTCGCACCCCTGGCAGCTGTGACTGGTGCTGTGAAGGTGCATGGGGCTCCACTCTACTCCGCCCTCCATCCTGGGATAAGCTAGGGGGAGGGGGCATGGACTGGGATGGCACATGTGACTCAGGTACGTTGGAGAGTTGTGGGGGTGCTTGACTAGGCACTGATGATGTGGAAGAGGAGTGGGAAGAGGAAGACTGGGAGGACCCCCGGGGGACGGGGGGTGAAGGGGCCCTCCCACGTTCCCCTCCAGAATCCCGTCTTTTTCGTTTGGCAGGGGGACTATCCTCCCGCCTCTCAGGTACATTGACAGGCACCTTTTTCTGGGCCTTGGTAGGGTCTTCATCAGGAACAGCAAGACCTTTAATTCTTAAGCACTCAGCAGCCTTGATAAGTCCCGCTAATTCACTCTGCCTCACATCCACTTCACCTATGTACATATAGTCTAACAAGGCCTCTAAATCTGACTTTCTTATGTCTTTGAGCACTACTACAGGATTTTTACATGGAGTCTTTTCAAATATTTCTGCAAAATAATCGCTACATGTTGACATCACAAGTTTGTGCACTGGGAAGAACTTCCCCTCACACGCTAACGTAGCATCTGTGTATGTGTTCTGCAAAGAGAAAGAACTAAAATTAATAAAAATCTACATATAACTACTAACCACTTAAGCTTCTTATCCAAAAAACAGTGAGTTTAGACATTTCCTTCCACACAGCAGTAGGAAATAACTACATGCATTTCTACGAAATCATCTCCATAAAAATAACTGCCAACCTCCTACACTTTATCCATTAGTTTTATACAATTTACTGTGCTGTATGTATCTGATCTATGCTTTAAGCACTCTAGAAACTACTCTTTAAAATGACCACAAGATTTTCTGATTACCTATCACTATTTTATTACTAATCTTCCATACACCATTAAATATTGCAAAAGATAATTTCAAGATGTGCTGGTTTCCTAGTCATCATTACTATTACATAAGCATACAACCAAACATTCCAGTCTTTTGGTATATATAGATCACTACAGTACTGTATGCAGTGCGGGAAGGATTATACCACAACAGCAATCCCTCGATTATCCAACGTAATAGAGCCATTGGTGTATCTGGATACGGAGCAACATCCTACCTACCTATACCCTACCCATACCCAACTGATATGTCCACCCCCCCAAATTGTGGCAGTGTTCTTTGGTCTTTCAGTTATTTAGACATCAAAACACACATGGGAATATCCAACATAATGATAGACACTAAGAAAACAATGCATGAACAACAAAAATCCACAATAAATGAAGACGACAAAAGTTGCAAAATTAATTTTAATGAAGTATAGTACTTACTGACCAGTGAACAGCTGGCCTCTAGTTGGTGTACGGTAATCCTGTGTAGTCTAGTGGCTAATGTAATCACCAGTGGTGGCCATATTGATACCAAAATACTGTGCTGATACAGTAGTCCCCCACTTAACGAATAGGTTAGGTTCCTGGAAAACCGTTCGTTACGTGATTTTTCGTTGCACGAGCCCATTATAGCATTGGTTCAATGAGGTTTGGTTCCAGACTTCTGATTTTCCCCTCCATCTACTAGTATTCACCCTTCTTTGCTCATTATGAAAAAATGTTTGTGTATGACTCTATAACTCACATTCTACAACTATTGTACATACAGTACATCTACATTCTACAAATACATACGGCACTTGATTTAAAGATACTCGACACTGCAGACGGAGCCAGGTCATGGCGGCGAGCTATAGTTTGTTTTTCACCATGTTCATGCCGCCTTACTATATCCAGCTTAGTCTCGAGCATAAAGCTCTTCTTGGAGGCCTTTGCTGCTTGTTGGCTAGGGCTAGTTGCAGGTCATTTAGGCATGGTGAGCAAAAAGTAGTGCAGTAATGCACATGCAAACTTGGGAAGGCTACAGCTGTTTTGTTTTGAATACTAGTACGAGTGTTGTCTCTAGAGGCACTGCTGTCAGTAGCTGCTAGTCACTATGCACAACTGGCATCTCTGATGGATGATTCGGCTGATGGTTGGTAAACCAAAAATTGGTAAAACTATTGTTTCAACCTTAGAATTAAGAAATTTTGAACCTTTTCATCGATATTTTAGAAAGTTCTAAGACACTTTTCTTCTATGGCATCTTTCTTGCAAATTATTTTTATTTCACTCTTGAAGATATCCTAACCTAACCTTGAGGAGTAAAATAAAAATAATTTGAGACGAAAATGTCATATAAGAAAAGTGTCTTAGAATTCCCTAAAATATTGGAAAAATGAATCAAAAACTCGTAAGTCTGTTAGGGGTTGAAACAATAACAGAACCAAGAAATTCATTAAACTAAGTCTAGGCATTCATTGTGCAAATGAAGGGTAGTAAAACACAATTTTCATTAAACTGATTTTTCGTTGCGTGAAGGCTGCCTGTACTTCTGATACTAACTGCTTATCTGCAAATATCAATACTGATAGCTAGGTACTGATTAGTATGAGTGCTAAACTACTTTCCAATTAACTGAAAACGTATTTTCAAAAATACTGTTTCACTGGGAAAGGTTGATTTTAAGATTTATTGGTGCACTGAATGGCAGTTTTGGTGCTCACATTCCCCCAAAATAGTGGCCTTATAATTATTTTTACCTGGACTGAGCCTGGTGAGTAATTAATAAATTATTAAATTTTTAGGTAGTTCATCAGACTGAAAAGGTATTACTGTAATTATGAAACTACCTAGCTATGGGTAATCGATACCAACGATGCTGGCCAACAAAGCAATCAGTATCGTATCTAAATTTAATCACTTGTATCGCCCACCACTGGTAATCACTTAACAAATGTCAGAAAACTCCTCTTCCTCCATCCGTTGGAGCTGGACAAAGATACATATGGTAACTGCCTCTGAGCACAGTGACGCCATGTCTCTACTGGTCAGTCAGGTGACTCTGACCATTCGATAGCGAGCCACACTGCCATTTCTGCTCTGCTAGTGGGTTATGTTCTTTTACCAGAGTGCGGCTTGGCTCGAGAGGCCATCCAAGTGACTCTGTCCATTCAGTAAGAAGGCAAACAGCCATTTCTACTCAGTTGGTAGGTTACTATTTTTGCCAGCAAGCACCTCAGCTAGAGAGAGGGCCAGGCGACTCTGATCATTTGGTAGTGAGGTGGACAGCCATTACTGCTCAGCTCGAGGGTTAGGGTCTGTATTACTTGTGTAAGGCCATTAGCTCAGAGTGATCCAGAAGGCCAGGGAACTTCGACTGTTCGGTGAGGAGAGGCGGACGGCCATATTTGCTCAGCTTGTGGGTTAAGGTCTATTACCCACGTTTGGCTAGAGAAGCCAGCTGGCCACCAAACCAATTTATAAATTTGTAGGACGCCCAACCGGCAATGTCAGAAATTTTATGCTCAAATACGGACAAATATATCTGGATACGAAGCAACCGGATAATCGAGTGATTACTGTAAAATGAAATTCCTGTATATTGTGAAGATACGACAGTTTCAGCCTGATCTGGACCTGAAGAAAGACAAAATTAGCACGATAACTGTTGCACCATCACAATACTGTAAGCAAGAATAAAGTAAAGCTGCATACATAATTTTTTAAAATCTGAACAATTAACAGTAATGTGCAATTAAACAGTTCATTGTACTCAATGTACTCTACAACATTTAACTCATTCAGGTCCAATATCCCTTCCTATTTGATTTCCATCTCTCTAAATTACCTGGTACCCACTTTTCCCCTTTAACCCTCTCAGCTGAAAATCCACATGATCGAGTTTTTTTCGTTTCCATCATTTCTTTACCCCAAAATATTTGGATTAGCAATTTGTTTTCACACTGTTAGAAAGCCGAGACTCTGTAGAATAAGATGAGAGAAAATAAAATGATATTGCATACAGTAAAAGAGTCAAGTATAATTTGATAGAGCGCATAAGAATGTTTATACCATTTTTTTCTACGCATTTTATGGTCAAGTTTTCTAATATTCCCATGAATGAAAACAGTATCAACAAACTGGAACATCAATCACGCTAATATCACACCAAATTTTAGGACGCTAGACACAATTTCTGATTTATAGTGAATATTTCTTTGTTTGGACGCGGATCCGCATCCAGAGAGAAGGTCGGACACTTTCAGGTTAGATGCAGATCTGCGTCCAAAGGCAGTGACAGTGTTAATCTACAAGTTTTTCAGCCCTTATTTTCTTATTCAATTCCTCTTCATCCCAGTTCCTGAACGTCTTTTCTGAATTCATTCTACCAACTCCATATCCCACTAGTTCATCTTTCGGTCTGAAGGCCCTGGATAACTGACATTCTTGCATGCGTTGCCTTGGTCACCTAATGGCGTTCTCCAGGCTGTTCAATCTCTGGCAACTTCCCTATTCAGTCCCTTATCCCTGAGGTCACACTCAATGACCTCATTCCAGGTATTTTTTCGGTCTACTTCTCACAACCCTACGCTTAACATTGACAATTCTCACTTTCTGAACCCAATTATCAACCCCCATCCTCTTCACATGCCTAAACCTTCTCAATCTGCCTCTCCTCATCACACTATCAATACACTCCAATCCCATCCTACCTCTCAACTCTTCCATTGTAACCCTAGTCCCCATAGGCCTTGAACTCAAGGACACACTGAACATCCACCTAATCGTTGTCACTTCTGTACATTTGAGCCTACAAATATCCTCTTCTTTACTGACCAGGACTCACTACCATACAACATTACACATGCCACATACAAAGATCCCTTTGCACAGAGGCAATGCTGTCTAACTGTTAGGGAAGGCAACAGATCCTTAAACTTACCTAGCCACAGAGCTAGCCCCAGTCCCATCTCCAACACATAACATGTCCACCAAATAAAAATCCTCCACACACTCAAGAGGTCTCTCCAGCCAGATCAATCCTTTCACACCTGACAATTTCTACATGCTCTCCCAAACACAACACACACATCAAATCAGCATTATTTCACAGTCTACCTCTAGTGACAACTCTTATGCACCAACTTATCACAGACACTGCACAAGATGGAGTTACTTCCCACACACGTGTGGCTAACTTCACAAAGCCACACACCCCCTCTGCTTTGATAGTGCTGCCACCAGCCATAGATATCGCTTTAGTTTATTCCGCATTTACTCTCAAACCCTCGTGCCTTGCTCCATTTCACTTTCTAACATGTTTTTGCTTCCCTTCATTCCCTGCAATCAACCCTACATCATCAGCATACAGCACCTCCAATAAGAGTCAATTTCAGTGGTGTCTGAAATATGAAATACTAACAACCTACCTTCCAGAAACATACCTTTCAATGTCACTTATCATGTTTTCCTAGCACACCCAAAATACATCATCATCCAGCCCTTCCATTAAAGTTTAATTCATCTGACACATGTTGGTATCTTTAACCCCTTGGCAGCATAAAGCATTCTGGAAATGCATACCGGTAGACAGCATTGTACATTCCAAAGGTGGTGAAATTTCCACAAAATTTTGTGCGTTTTTTAAAAATACTGTACTATATAGCACATACATACGCACTCCGAGAAGGAGACGGGTACTACCTGGGTAGAGCAGTGGCTGTTGCAGTCTCAGTACGTACCTGGCCGTCATGGAGTCAAGACCTACCTCCCAAGCCGGACAACAAAAAGGCATCTGATTCCTCCTGAAACAAGTGATTCCGAGGGAGAACAGCATCAAGGGGGGGAAAGGCCAAAAAAAACATAACGTGAAGCATGGTACAACCGGTACTGCTACATACATGACTTCGACCTCACAATCACAACCCCAAAGACACCACTCCAAGCATGTGACTCCATCAGTGGCAAACTTTGCTTTTCGAGGACAACACCAACACCAACAGTGAAGGTGACCCGTGGACATGTGCTAAGGGCGAGGCCAGTGATGATGATGCAGAAACATGCAATAGAGTGTGCCTGAGACAACAGTGATGTTGAGGCAGAGGGGGAGAGGTGACGCAGGGATAGATGCAGTACCCCCACACATGCTGTCACAGAGACCGCCGACGCTGCCACTTCCAGCACCACACAATATAAGAGAAAAATTTATTTCATCTGTGGTTACATCAGGCATTTCCATAAAGTCTGTGATGACTGCCCACGTGTACACAGATGCTACTGGTAGCCTACATGATCACTCATGTAAATGCTAGGGAAAAATATGTGGGTAGTTTTTTTTTTTTTTTGAATTAGTGATTATTTCAACAAAAATAAGTCATGTGGTACATTTACTCTCTGCTGAGTTAGTGGTTTCAAAAGCACGTAGTAAGGCAATGATACGAATAAAAAATGGCATTATATCAATTAGTTTGATAAAAATAAGTGCTAATAAAAGTCTTTTATCGTTTCATTTTTGAAGGCTCCAACATGCTTGCATGCGTCGGCCTTGGTCTCTAATGGCGGCTCTCCACGCTGCTCGATCCCTGGCAGCCTCCCTGTTCAGTCCCTTAACCCTTATGTCACACTTAATGACCTCGTCCCAAGTCTTTCTCGGTCTACCCCTCCCCCAGTATCAACACCTCTCACCCTCTGTACCCAATTATCATCCCCCATCCTCTCCACATGTCCAAACCACCTCAGCCTACCTCTCCTCATCACAACACCAATACACTCTAGTCCCATCCTACCTCTCAACTCTTTCATCGTAAACTCAGCCCCCTCAGGCGTTGCACGCAGGGACGCACTGCACATCCACCCAATCATTGTCATTTTTGTACGTTTAAACCTGCGAATATCCTCTTCCTTTACTGCCCAGGTCTCACTACCAAACAGCATCACACTCCTTACACATGCTGCATACAAAGACCCCTTAGCACGTAAGGAGAGTCCTCTCAATGTCAGGAAAGGCAACAGCTCCCTGAACTTCTTCCAACCACTTCTCACCCTAGCAACCGAGCTAACTCCAGCCCCACCTCCGGCACATAACGTCTCCCAAATAACGAAACTCCTCCACACACTCAAGAGACTCACCAGCAAGTTCAACCCTCTCACGCCTAACAATCTCCACCTGCTCTCCCCAACACGCCGCACACATGAAATCAGCATCATCTCGCAGTCTACCTCTAATACCACTACATCTCTTGTGCACCCACTTATCACAAACACTACACACGATGGAATTACTTCCCACACCCTTGTGGCAAACTGCACATGGCCACTCTCCCTCTCCTCTGATTGTACCACCACCAACCCTAGATATCATCACTTTTGTTTTATCAGCATTTACCCTTAAGCCCTTGTACCCCATACCATCTCTCCACTTCTTAAATCTTTCCTCCACCTCCCTTTCATTCTCTGCAATCAACACCAAATCATCAGCATACAGCATCTCCCATGGGAGTCCATCTCTGAAGTCACGTGAGAGGGCTTCAAGCACAATGATAAACAACAAGGGACTCAAAACTGACCCCTGATGCTCACCAACATTCACGGAAAACTCAGCACTCAAAGCTCCATTCACTCTTACCTGGGTGCGAGCACCCATGTACATGAAGTTTTATAAAGCTTGTAATGACTGCCCACATGTAAACAGACACTACTGGTACCTGTTCCCTCACGTAAATGCTAGGTAAAAATATGTGGGTCAAACCAAACCAAAGTGAATAATAGTGTTATCTTATATTCTGAATTAGTCTTATATAATATAAATGAATTACAGTAAACTCTCCAATATCCGATGAAATACAGCCAAAGGCATGTCCAGAAAGTGGGAGCGTTCAGATACTGGGACCCTGCCTCCTGGACTGGTCCTTATGGACCCTAACCCACCCTTACTCAGAAAACCACCTACATAACTCCCTACTGGACACGAATAGCACCTATTTAAGACCCCAGTCAAACAAATAAGGGGCAGAAAGCATGAAATAAATGAAAAGGAACCAGAGAATGAGGATTTAGAGGTGAGTATGGAAAATATTTGGCAGCTGACAGGGTACTGTAACTCCCTACTAGACGTGAACAGCACCTATTTAAACCCCATTCACACAAATAAGGGACACATGGCATGAAATAAATGATGTGGAACGAGAGAATGAGGATTTAGAGGTGAGTATGGAAAATGTGTAGCAGCTGACAGCATACTTATAACACGTGCATGGTGGCCATTACGAATATTATCCCACCTCCTCTATGGCTCTGACAGTGGTGAAAATGCTCTTGAAGCATGTACAGTAATCCAGGGTTGTGTTGCACTCAACCCTTAGCACTGAATTATAATTGTCTAAACAAAAACTGGAGGAGTTTTGTTATTTGGGAGACATGTTATGTGCCGGAGGTGGGGCTGGAGTTAGCTCGGTTGCTAGAGTGAGAAGTGGTTGGAAGAAGTTCAGGGAGCTGTTGCCTCTCCTGACATTGAGAGGACTCTCCTTACGTGCTAAGGGGTCTTTGTATGCAGCATGTGTTAGGAGTGTGATGCTGTATGGTAGTGAGACCTGGGCAGTAAAGGAAGAAGATATTCGCAGGTTTAAACGTACAGAAATGACAATGATTAGGTGGATGTGCAGTGCGTCCCTGCGTGCAAGGCCTGGGGGGGCTGGGCTTACGATAGAAGAGTTGAGAGGTAGGATGGGACTGGAGTGTATTGGTGTTGTGATGAGGAGAGGTAGGCTGAGGTGGTTTGGACATGTGGAGAGGATGAGGGAGGATAATTGGGTACAGAGGGTGAGAGGTGTTAATATTGGGGGAGGGGTTGGGAGGGGTAGACCGAGAAAGACATGGGATGAGGTCATTAAATGTGACTTAAGGGTTAAGGGACTGAATAGGGAGGATGCCAGAGATCGAGCAGCATGGAGAGCCGCCATTAGGTGACCAAGCCCGACACATACAAGCATGTTGGAGCCTTCAAAAATGAACGATGAACAATGAAAAACAAGCACAAGCGGCAGCCATTCCGACAATCGTCTACTCACAATGGTAGTTGAGCGGGAACTGGGAAGCAGGAAGCATGCGTAACCACAGCAGTTAGGCGATGAGTGTCAAGGTCAAAGCCCCCCCCCCCTGTCATCAAAGGCCCGGGCCCAAAATGTCCAGACACTGGGGTGTCCAGGTATTGGGCGTCCAGATATTAAAGAGATTGCTGTAGTTATTATTTCTACGAAGATTATGCGGTACATTGCTGAGTTAGCAGTGTTGTCGGTTGCGAAAATGTGGAGGAAGGCAATAAAATGAATAGTAAATGGCATTATGTCAATAAGTTTTATGAAAATAAGTGTTAAAAGTCTTTCATGAAGTAATATAAGTGAACAGGTGATTACTTCTACCAAGGTAAGTGAAGTCATGTGGTATATTGGTGAGTCAGCGAAGCGTTTTGGCAGTTCCAAAAGTGTGATGCAAGGTGATGATGTGAATAATAAATGGCATTATAACAGTAAGTTTTATAATAAGTGTGATAATAAGCCTTTGATGAAGTTTTATCAAGTTTGTAAACATTTTCCTCATCGCTACTGTTTCACTAAACTGTAGGTTAAACTCTATGGAATATCGCAATAAGATTATACAAGACTGGCTAGGTTTTTTAGTACTATCATATTTACTGTGATGAGACAATGCGGCAGTAACCCTATTTTGTAAGGAAAAAATCTTGTGGTTTGGTAGAGGCGATTTCCACTGCACTTGGCTATTTCCCGTGTCAGACAGGAAAAAAAACACCTCATCTTCTCTCAAAGAATTCTCCGGGCTGGGAGTACCAACGGACATGCAGTTTGTTGCAAACAGTAGTAAAAAGATCGAAGTTTGTCTGACAAAAATTGTAGCTTTTATGATTAAAGTGGGTTAAAACATGAGTTGAAAACACACCAATTTTTTCCCTATTTCTATGCACTGAGCACATGGGTTGTTGTCATGGCCACCGCAGCCAAGGGGCTGAAGAGTTGATCCCAACAAAAAGACCTCTTATCCATTTCTATCCATATACAGCTGCAATCCCTCCTCCCAATACTCCATGCCTCATAACCTCATTTCTTCATTTCATCCATCTCTCACCATCCCCTTTTCACCCATCACCTCATTCTCATAAACCTTATCTTTTCCTTTCACCCATCTCTCACCCTCTCATTTACAACCATTACCTCATTCTCACAAACCTTATATATCAATCCTGTTACTTGCCATCTGATCCACAAGGCCAAACCATTCTCCCAAATTATCTTTCACCTTATATGATCCCCAAGTCCTTTCTTGTCTCACACATAACTCCCATCATCTTCATTATCCTCGTCAGTCCACTGCAGGACAAATGCCTCTCATCTTTTTTTCCACTTTGACCTACAGCTGATACTCTGTTCCATCTAATCCCACCACATCTACAAATCACATCTTGCAATCTTGTCTCTGCCTCCTCCTCTTCTCAAACCATCTCTGGACTGCCACTCAGTTACTCTGGTTGTCCACCAGTTATGTTCCACAAAGGACATGACCTACCCACATCCAATTCTGCTTTTTAACTGTTATGCTTATATCCTCTACTTACCCCTCTTCTCAAAAAGGTGTAAACAATAATAATAATACTTATCCAGAGCCTGTTGCTCTAGTTTTATCACGACATACATAATCACCAATTCAGAACCATCTTTATCATCTCCATTTTCACATGCACCTGAACTGAAGAAAAAAAAAATCATTCATTCCTCTTTCATTTTTCAACTATCAACAATTATACTCCTTTAACCATTCTTCTATTGCTCACACCACACTTACAAGGTACATTACACCTTCCCAGTCTTCCACTACATTCCCTATCAAGTCTGATTTAAAAACCATCACATACTTTATATCCTTTCTTGATTGCATTCCCTACTTCCACTTTCATTTTTTTGTATACCAAACACACACTACCCACAATCATATGAGCCTGCAGTTTCTAAACCTTTCCTGACAAAGTGTCTGAAAGTTGTGGGATCCCCAGTCCCATATTTGAAGAAATATTTAGCACGACAACATAAACACCACATACAAAGTTGTACCATATCAATGTCCAGTACAGTACAGTACATTAACCCCTTCCCTAAAAGAAGTCTTCCCAAAACTATAATATTGTATGGCTGTACAAAGAGCAAAGCATAAAACATTGTCATGCTGAAGACATAAACCCTCTAAATTCAGTAATTTTCTCTTTAAAACACTCTTATCACTACGTATTACTTCATTCGAATTTCGGAATTATCTCATGAAGGGATTTATTACGTCTGTATCTATTCCTTCCAGTTAAAATACTCTGAACTCAGAATGATCAAATGAGAAGACTAAAATGAAAAACATTCCCTTGGTTCAGTTAATGAATACTTTCACATATTCATCAATACACACCTACCACAACTGTACTGTAAAACTGCTTGGTAGTATGATGCAGGGCAATTAGCAGGTCATCATTCAGAAACAATCAAAGATTAAAATTCTAATACAGTAATCCCTCCAAGACCCAACATAACAGAGCCAAAGGCATGTCCGGAACTTGGGCCTGAGCCTTCTGAACAGGTACTTATGGACCCTAACCCAACCTATCTCTGAAAACCACCTAAATAACTCCCTACCAGACATGCACAGCACCTACTTAAGACCCTACTCACACCAATAAGGGAAACAGCATGAAATAAATGAAAAGGAACCAAAGAATGAGGAATTAGAAGTGAGTACGGAAAATATTTAGCAGTTGACAGAGAACTGTAACTCCCTACCGGACATGCACAGCCCCTTTTTAAGACCCTATTCACACCAATAAGGGACAGAAAGCATGAAATTAATGAAAAGGAACCAGAGAATGAAGAATCAGAGTATGGAAAATATTTAGCAGTTGACAGGGTACTGTAACTCCATACCGGACATGCACAGCACCTATTTAAGACCCTATTCACACCAAAAAGGGACAGAAAGAATGAAATAAATGAAATTTAACCAGAGAATGAGGAATTAGAGGTTAGTATGGAAAATATTTAGCAGCTGACAGGGTACTTACGACTATTATGGCAGTTGCGAAGATTACCCCGCCTCCTCTATGGCTCTGACAGTGGTGAAGGTGCACTTGAAGCACGTACAGTAATCCAGTGTTGCACTGCACTTTCAGCCACCACAAAAAACCTTCATACTTTCCTATATTTATCTAGAACACTTCAACATGACAACTCATAGACGAAAACATCACTTTAAAGTGATGTTTTCGCCTATCATAGTTAATGTTTTTGACTTTTCTACGTCACTCAAGTGCTTTCCAGGCATCTTGGAATATGTCAGGTGAAAGTATAACGCTAGGAAGACATCAGGAAAAAACTGATAAGTTATGCAGCAAGAGCAACGACAGCACACAACCTCCCCTGACAAGAGCTCAGCGAGCACTGACGAGTGCCTCAGTCACACTGAGTCTTGGAGTGTCCAGGGTGTTGCCAGATGTACATTAACAGCCAGACTAAAGCAGCTGTTCATCACAGCGTGGCAAAATTTGAGTAGGGATGAACACATATCGGCTTTTTTTTTTTTTTTTTTTTATTTTTTTTTTTTTTTTGACCCAAGCCCACAATGTCCGGGTCTTTAAGGTACAGAGATAGCCTGATTATCCGGGCTATATGGTGTGAAGGGGTGCCTGAATAGTCCGAAATCATGATTAACCCAGCGGAAACAAAAAACAAGTACCGTCAGACTGATTTATTTAAAGGTAAATGTATACTTTACATAGCAGAAAGACCTTACCAAATCTTTGCATATGTTTGTATCAATATTTTCTATTTTCAGTTTAGTAAATTACTGGTTCCTGCTGAAAAATTTCCTCCCTGTTGTTATCGTCACATTCCACAAGCCATACCTACGATTGTTTCTAGTGCAATGGAAGAAACTCAATGTACTCAAATGTGGATTTCGTTTCCCAACTTCCCAACTGGAGGTTAGGTTAGGTTAAATTATTAGGTGCAGTTGCGATAGGTTAGGCCAGGTTTAGTTAAACAATTAGACCAGACCAGTACCTTCCACCATTTCATTAATGAACAAGAGTCGTCACACAAGAACAGCTAAAATAAAGAGGAAATAGACTTAACAAGAAATGTTTTATTTGCCAACCCAGAAATAATCAGAAAAATATAACAGAATAGCAGGATGAACTAATTTGGTACGGTGTTTTTAATGCTTACAGTAAAGCGTATGTTTAGCCTCCTCAATGGCCGTGAGTTTAGATATTTGTGTGCTCCCGTGGCAGGCCTCAGAACCATTTTTTCTAAGTACTAAATTCAGTTTCTTTTTCTTACAAATGTGATAAGACTCGTCTGGTGCACTCCCCCCCCCCCACTAAACCCATCTTGTGATTTGCTATGATTCATGAAAGAATAAAATTGGGGTGCGTGTTACATTAGCATTTAAACATGTCGGCGAAAGCATCTGAGATGAAGTGACGCCTGGCTGCATGGGATAATAGAGTAGGGTCGTGTAAACATACCAGTGACCTTTGTTCCCCTCCCGTAATTGTTCGCAGTTTATTTTTTCCTTTTTTTATAGCTCCCTAACTCAATGTCACTGACACTGGTACAGTAAAGCATTGTTCAAGGCTGGCAGCTATGAAGAGGTGAATGGAATACATTATTGTTTGTATCAATACTGTCTCACACATACACATAATAACAAACAAAAGAATGAGCAGTAAATGTACACTCAGCTGTAAGCTGTAAGGAGCAGATATAACTGTATGCTCTGTCTGTCCGTAATGTGTAGGGAAAAGCGACACTGAACGAAGAATGTGGAACTGGATGCTAACTTACGAGAACACGTAAGACGGAAGTTTTTTTTTTCTGACTAATAAACACTTTTGTTCCATTTCATCCCCTAAAACTGTGAAACCCATAAATTTTCATCTAGGCATACAGCCTAATGGCATTACCAATTCAATTCATATTCCTCTAGTTTGTTTCCTGTATTTTTCTGGCTACATTGAGGGTGGTAAATTACTTTTCTCTCACTGAAGATTTTTTCTCTTATCATAACGTTCCTTAAGCCTTACCTACTATTGTTTCCAGCATAATGGAAGAAACTTACTCAAAATTAGGGGGCATGTTACATTAGCATTCAAACATATCGGCAAAAACATCTGAGATGAAGGGACACCTGGCTGCTTGGGATAGGAGAGTAGGGTCGTGTAAACATACCAGTGACCTTCGTTCCCTTCCCATAATTGTTCGCAGTTAATTATAGCTCCCTAACTCACCGTCACTGACACCGGTACAGTAAAGCATTGTTCAAGGCTGACAGCTATGAAGGGGTTAATGGAATACATTAGTTTATATCAATACTCTCTCCTTTACACATACACTTAACACTTTCGCACACACATAAGTTTTAATAAGTTTCACGGCTCACAATTTTACTCACCCGCGCACGCCGCCAGGACCCGCTCAACGCAAACAACACGTATTCTTGCCTTATTTTCGCCACCCAAACCTCTAAATATTGCCCTGAAACTTTCACCACATCATCATATTCGCCGATGTTTGTTCTAGCTGATTTTTAAAAATGAAAAAATAAAAAATAAAAAATAAAAAGTACATTAGGCCGCCGTGAATAAACATTTTGGAACGTTGATCTCGCTTCCCAACATCGTCGTTCGAATGTTTTCCATCATACTGAAAAATTTTATAAGTTTTGATAGAGAATTTTATTAGCTTTCTAATGAGGTGTGACCGGTTGTGATGTGATTTGTAGTTTTCAAGAAAATGGCAATTTTTTAAATTACATAATCTTATGTAGAATTTCATGAGCTTTCTCCTCATCCCCTCTATACTTTGATACGCCTCAGTTTCCCAGTAAATAGCAAAAAACTACAGGGTACTTGCGGCCACAGTGCACTTTCGTCATGCGTGCACAATAACCGCCTACGTAACAACAACTTTTCATTAGAGAAATTACATAGTTATGTCTTGTACATACGTAGAATTCACTTATCTTTATCAAGGTTCTTACAGGAAATCGATACGTTCAACTGTTTTCGAGTAAATGGACAACAAAGTTAGAATACTCTTCCTCGCCCACAAGCGAGATAAAAACGCTCAATTTCCCTCCCTCAGGAACACCTACATATTTTCGCTCGTTAGGTTTTATTATTTTTTTTCCCCCCTCAAATTATACACATGAAATCTCATAAGCTTTTTGATAGTGCTCTCAGAAACTCAAACCACTAGTCTTTTTGCTAGGTACTGATACTGAAGCTGTACTTTCTTCCATCTCACATGTGAATATGTAAAAAACAATACTTATTTGTGTAAAAAATATAAA
>JAGKTI010000190.1:154909-167785 GCA_018397915.1 Birgus latro | reverse complement strand
TAAGGAAAAAGTGGAGAAGGAAGTGGTTAGAGTACTAAGAAGTAGAGAATCTTTGGTCAGGGATGTAGCAGACAAGAAAAAATGTGTGATAATCTCAGGAATAAAAGAAAAACGAATGACAGTAAGATCTGAAAGAGAGAGAGAGGAACTGAGGAAGGCTAAAGAAATAATAGCAGTGGTTATGGAAGGAAACAATGAAGCCCAAGAAGAGATTGAAGAAGTGTTTAGGTTAGGAAAGTACGAGGATGGTGGGGCAAGGCCCTTGAAAGTAAAGTTTAAGTCCCAAGTAATAGTGAATGAAATCATAAGTAGAACGTGGAAATTGTCAGAGAAAGAGGGGTTTAAAAATGTTTGGATTAGGAGAGATGCAAATGAAGAGGAAAGAGCTAAATTAAAGGAGTTAGTAAAGGAAGCAAAGATAAAAAACGAACAACGAACGGAGAAAGAGAAGACAGTTCTATTGGAGAGTTATGGACCAGAAATTGAGAAAGTGGTACCGACGGAAGGAAGGAGAGACGAGAGAATAAAAAACGATGAAAAAAGTTTGAATGTGGCGTACACAAACATTGATGGACTAATATCGGCAAGGTTAGAAATCAATGATTTTTTGAGGGCACACGAACCTGATGTTATGTGCTTTGTAGAGACTAAATTGAAAGAAGATATTGATATTCATATGGGAGGTGGGAAATACAAATTATGGAGAAGAGACAGAAAAGAAAAAATGGGAGGAGGAGTGATGATAGCAGTGAAGGACAACATAAACGTAGATACTGTGGAAATTGCAGAGGGCAGGGCCGAAGCCATAAATTTAAAACTAGAAACTGGGGAGAATGGTAAGAGAGATATGGCAGTGGTATATGTTCCCCCTAAGACGAGAGCATGGAATGACGATGAATACCAGGAGATGTTGTCAGACATGGTTAGTTATCTACAGAAAGTGATCGAGAAAAGCAACAATATAATCCTAATGGGTGACTTTAATTGTAAAGAGGTGAACTGGGAGGAATGGGACTCGGGAGGCAGCGAAGATTCGTGGGGCACTAAATTGTTAAATATAGCAATGAATAATGTAATGACACAGTGGGTTAAAGAAGAGACACGATTCAGAGGTGATGACACACCAGCAAGATTAGATTTGCTACTATCCAAAGAACCTGATGTAATTGAATCATTAAATTATCTGTGTCCTATAGGAAAAAGTGATCATGTGGTCATTGAGTTCCAGATGATAATAGGGAACGTGGTGCCAAGAGATGAGCTTTATGGGCAAGGAAGATACAACTTTGGGAAAACAAACTTTGCAGAATTGAGAAAAATTTTTGAAAATGCGGACTGGAGAAAATTCAGAGAAACGAGAGATACAGAGGAAGTGGGATATCTTTTTAGACCTCTACAATCTGGGAGTGGGAAAATATGTGCCAAGAGTAAGTGGGAAAGAAAACAGGAAAAAGGTGTGGTTTAATAGAAAGTGTATAATAGCGAAAAAAGAGAGGGACATGGCATGGAACAAATGGAAAAAGAGAAGTAATATCAGAAAAAAGGAAGAATATAAAAGAACTAGAAATGAATATACAAGAATACGTAGAGAGGAAGAAAGGAACTTTGAAAAAGGTATAATTGACAAATGTAAGGATGAACCCAAATTGTTTTATAGATTTGTTAATGGCAAATTGAAGCAAAGGGAAGGAATCACCAAACTGAAAGTAGAAGGAGAGGTCTACAAGGATGCAGTAATGCAAGCTGAAGTAAAGAACAAATGTTTCCAATCAGTTTTCACTAAGGAAAGGGAGTTTGTGGAAGGAGAGGGAATGATTAGAAATGTAGTGATAAAAGATATAAAAGTGGAAGTGCAGGAAGTGTATAAATTACTGGGAGCTCAAGATGTAAGGAAGGCCCCAGGACCAGATGGAATCTCTAATTGGGTACTGAAGGAATGCAGAGAACAACTGGCGGATAAGATTCACAATTTAATTGTGTGCTCCTTGGAAGAGGGGAAAGTGCCTCGGGAATGGAAGAGGGCAAATGTGGTGCCAATCTATAAGGGAGGAAACAAGGAAGAACCCCTGAATTATAGACCAGTGTCCCTAACCAGTATGGTTGCGAAATTGTGTGAGAGAATCCTGAAAGATAGATGGATAAAATATCTGGAAGAGATGAATATTTTGACTGAAAGTCAGTTTGGATTCAGAAGTGGAATGTCATGTGTTTCCAACTTGTTGAGCTTCTACTCAAGGGCGATTGACGTGCTACAGGAGAGAGACGGTTGGGTGGATTGTGTGTACTTAGATCTGGAGAAGGCCTTCGACAAAGTACCCCACAAGAGACTATTATGGAAATTAGAGCATATAGGAGGACTTAAGGGAAGCCTCCTGGAATGGATGAGAGACTTTTTGAGTGACAGACAAATGAGGACAGTAATAAAGGACAGGACATCTGGATGGAGGGAAGTAACAAGTGGTGTCCCACAGGGCTTGGTGTTGGCACCAGTAATGTTCTTGATTTATGTAAAAGATATGGTAGATGGAGTGAACAGCTACGCAAGCCTGTTTGCTGATGATGCAAAGATCTTGAGAAAGGTAGAGGTTGAAGAGGACTGTAAAATGCTACAGGAGGATCTGGATAGGATATATGATTGGAGCCGGATGTGGGAAATGAAATTCAACGCAAAAAAATGTAAAATATTGGAAATGGGTAAAAGTACCAAGAGGCCATCATTGAATTATTTGATGGGTAACGAACCAATTAGAAAAGCGAGAGAAGAGAAAGATTTGGGAGTGCTGGTCCAGGATAGTTTGTCACCTGAAAAGCACATAAATAAGATAGTGAGAGAGACATATAAACTCTTGACCAATATAAGAGTGGCATTTCATTACATGGATGAGGAGATGATGAAAAAATTGATAGTGGCCATGATCCGGCCCAGGTTAGAATATGCAGCAGTAGTGTGGTCCCCACACAAAAAGAAAGATATAACCAAGGTTGAGAGAATACAAAGAACAGCAACCAAGATGGTCCCTAGTCTGGCAGATTTGCCATACAGGGAGAGGCTGGAAAGGCTGGATTTGCCCTCCTTAGAGGAAAGGAGAAAGAGGGGTGACATGATTGCAGTGTTCAGGACCATGATAGTAGATAAAATTGACAGAGAAAATCTGTCTGTGTGGGATGAGAGAGCAACAAGAGGACACGGAATGAAACTAAAGAAGCCAAGCTGCTCGAAGGACATCACGAAATTTAGTTTTCCGTATAGATGTATTGACCTGTGGAATAGCCTGGACAAAGAGATCGTCCGGTCTAAAAACTTAAATGAGTTTAAGGCAAAATTTGACTTATTGAGAAACAGAGACGGGACCCCACGAGCGTAGCTCATTTCCTGTATATCACAATTAGGTAAACAATTAGGTAAACACATGCTGCACAGATTTCTTCTGTGAATACCTTGCACACACCTTCCACATTCCCCATCTGCTCCAGTCTATATTTACCCAATCGCTCCTCCACTTCTCTCTTATATTCTGCCATTTTGCCATCCTCTTGTAACTTTTTCACCCTCCTTGTAAGAACTGCTTCCTCCTGTCCTTCTCTTCTTCTTCTTCTCCATTTTGTTTGGACTTTGATTCTGGCCACCACCAAGTGTTGGTCCAAATGTCCACTCCCCCATCCTCTGTATACTCTTGCATCCATTACACGCCTCATCCTTTCATCCACACACAGGTAATCAGTCATTGCCTTCCGTTCGTTCAGTTCACCACCCACCCTTCTCATCACTCGTCACGTGTACCAATGGATCATTTTGTGTCTGAAGAGGTTATTAGCTATCACCAACCCCCTCCTGGTACAAATGTCCACTAAAGCTCTGCCATTCTCATCCATCTCTGCAGGCACACCCCACTCACCAACTACTCTGTCCACCTTCACATTCCCTACTTTTCCATTCATACCTCCAATCAAAAACACTCTCTCATTCCTTTCAAACTTTCCATGAACACTTCCACATTTGTCCAGAACTCTTCTCTCATTCTGCTTGCACGGTCTTACGTTGGCGCATACACGCATACAATCACCCACATTTGTAGTCCAACTTTCAATCTTACCCACACAATCCTTTAGCCAACTGATCCATACTGTCTTCTATTCTCCTTCCATCTGTTATTTACAATACACGCTCCTTCTTTTGCCCTCTTATTCTCACCTACTCCTGCACATATACCTCATCCATACTCCCATTCTCACACTCTCACCTCTCCATTTAGTTTGTTAATCCACATAAATCCACTTTTGCATCCTCAAGCACCTGGGCAGTCTCTCTTTCTTTCACCTCATCATTTGCACCCCTTACATTCCATGTAGCTATCTGTAACAAGTCCTTTGTTCGGTCCTTAGTCGTCACCTTTTGGTCAGTCCTGGTCGGAGGCTTCTTGTTCATATTTTTAGTTAGTTGTTTTCCGGGAAGGGGCACTAACCCTCCACCAACCCACTTGTTGTCATATGGGGAACTGACCAATTTTCCTATTTGTTCTGTGGTGAGCAGCATACTGTTTCAGGCAGTCTTCATCACACAGCAAGTTAAAACTCCCATCAGTTGTCTACAGAATGTGAAAAAAATAGTCTGTCTATCTGTAGCCTGATGCCATAATCCTTTAAGGGGTGGCCATTTGTCTTAGATGGGAACGGGCACTAATCCTCCTCCGATCCACTTGTTGACACCTAGGGAACATGTTTGGGTTGGTTATATGATTACCACCCAGCATTGTAAATGGTTTCCTGGCTTATAGGAAACCATTAGGCTTGTCATTCAATGTAAAGCCACCTGAGAAGGAAAGAAGAGTAATAAGAAGTGACAGGAAAAATGGAAGAAATAGGAAGAGAGGAGGACGGATACAGAATAAAATGTTATAAAAGTGAAGGAAGAAGTAGGCAGCATTACATCAAGTGAGTTGGTGATGATTGCCACCACTTACCACTTACAAAAAAAAAAAAATTGTTAAATAATGAAGTAATGAGATTTTCTTTTCCCCCTGTATTGAAGAATTGTGTGGTGATAGTGTTGTGCATGAGGTGAATGTCTTATGGTTTGGGAGGCTGCATTGTAGTGTGGACAGAGTGGATTGTTTGCGAGCCGTGTTTGTTGTTGGTATTGTAGCAGTGATGAGTGGTGACCACATCACAGTCTGGCTGGGTGTATTCATATCTCTCTGGTCAGAGTAGTTACTGAGAGGTCTATGTTTAATGGCGGCAAATTAAAACTGCTGTTTGGTTTAAAGTTTTTAGATAGCTGTTGTGGCTGTGTGTTAATGAATGTATTTGTTAAATGTTATGTTGGGTGGAGGAGGAGGGCTGTGGCAGAGATTCTCTGTGTAATATTGGGTAATTGTTCATTTCCTGTTTCTTTGCGGAGGTGGATGACGTAACGTGAAGTTGCAAGGGTAAGGTGGGTCTTGAGCTGAAACAGTAAACTGCATGCCTCTCATATTTATATGACCTTTGAAAAAAGTTAGCTTCTTAATGAAAGTAATCTATATTTGTGGTCTTGGTGCATCCAGTTATTGTTCTTTAGGCTTTGTTTTGTGTTTTTGAAAGATTATACATGTTTGTTCTTGTTAAAGTTGGGGTCCAGCTTGGACTAGCATAATTTATAGTTGGTCTAATAAGCTGTTTATAGACAGTAGTAGTAGTAGTTGTTGTTGTTTCCAAGGCAGTCTGGCTGAACAGCCCCAAGTCCCTGAGGAAGGCCACGGCCGAGACCTGGCTTTCCCACAGAGCTGTCAAGGAGTGTATGCTGTGTTGATGCAGGCGATTGTGTGCAATGCAGTCTTCCATAATGTGCTTAATAGTATGGAGAACTGTGTTGCATCCTGGACAGGTGTCAGCGACAGTCATCCAGCCTCTTCTGATAACTCAAGAAGGCTGGATGATGCCCACATTTCAGCCTGGCCAGGTGGACCCTGTCCTCACGTGGGAGGAAGTATTCAGAAGGGTGGATATCAGGAGGCTGTGCATGCAGCTGTGTGTTGTTTTTTAATGACTGAATGGAGCAGCGAGTGCCTTTTTTTTTTTTTTTTTTTTTTAACAAAACAGAGGAAGGAAAAGCAAATGAATGAAAAAAAAAATCCATACACCAGATTACTGGTGTCCTCTATTCATGAAATTTCTGTAACAGTTGGACTTGAACAGCTGTAGGTTGGAGTTTGGAGGGAAACAACTCTGGGAAAGCGAGTTCCAGAGAGATTCAGTTCGGTGAATAAGAGAATTCTGATAGGCGGAAGTTCTGCAATATAGCTGTGTGACATTCCAGTCATGAGCGCTGCCAGATGCCCGTGTAGCACGAGGGAAGGCATGGAGAGGTGGCACAGTGGACGCAACTTCATCTGAACATTTCCCATAAAAATATCTGTAAAATAATGCAAGGGAGGCAACATTCTTTTTTACTCTTAGGGGAGGTAAATTATTTGTAATAGCAGGGTTATTAATAATTCCAACAGCTTTCTTCTGAATTTTGTCTAGTTGTTTTAATACAACCTCTCCACATCCATTCCACAAGGGTGAGCAATATTCAGGCTGAGAGTGCACATGACTCGTAAATTTAAACTATTTACTTGTCAGTGAAGAAGTTATGAACTCTGTATAATAATCCAAGTTTCTTTGAGGCGGTTTTAGCAAGTGATCGGACATTAGAGGTCCAGCTGAGGGCACTGTTAAGTGAGACGTCGAGAATTTCAATACGTTTGGAGATGGGAATATTAGTAGCATTGAAGGTAATATATGAATCAGGCAATATCTGTCTATTAGTAAGTTGTACATATTTGGTTTTACTACTATTAAATGAGACAGGGTTGTTTTGTCCCCATTCACTGATCATAGATAAGTCTTGATTTATGGAGATGGCTGTGCTGAGTTGAGAATTGAAGATGTCAGACTTTGGAAATGGGTGTCTGAGTGTGAATGAACTGTGAAGTGTTGAGTCATCTGCATATGAATGGATGGGATTGTGGGTGACAGATAAAAGATCATTAATATGAACCAGGAACAGGGTTTGTGCCAGAACTGATCCCTGTGGGACACCGGCATTAATTGAGTGGAAATTGGAATATACATCATCAACTTTTACTCTTATTTTTCTATCGCTGAGATATGAGGCAAGCAGGGGAACAAAAGACGTTAGTCCATAGCAAGGGAGTTTGGAAGCAGGGATCAATGCCATACTCTGTCGAAAGCCTTAGAAATATCTAGGGCTACTGTGTGAGTTTCTCCATGTAGGTCGATTGATTGATGGATGGTATGAGTCAGGAGATTGAGTATGTCAGTGGTGGAAATTTTGTGGCGAAAACCGTATTGTTTATCGCTGATTAAGTTGTTGGATTCAAGGTGTTATCTATGTGCTTATTGATTAAAATTTCAAATACTTTATCAAGAGAAGATGTGACAGCTATTGGTCTGTAATCAGAGGGGTCAGAGGAACTTCCTTTCTTTGGAACTGGGTGGATATTGGCTTCTTTCCATGAATTAGGGAATGAAGAAGTACATATGCATAGTCTGAATAGTTTAGCAAGAACAGGTGCGAGTTCTGGGGAACACTTTTTCAAAACAACTGGAGGAATTCCATCTGGGCCTGGAGCTTTGTTGGTAGCCAAATTGTCTAGGATGGATTTTACGTATCTTGTCTGTACAGTAATCCCTCTATTATTCGGATGTCCAATACTCGAACACCCTCACTATTCGGATATCGTGGGCTGCCCAACCCCCAAAATGCCAAAAAAAAATTGATTTTTTTTTTTTTTTTTAATCAAATTTTTTGGACCGCATCAGGTTGAACTTCCCATGCGCGCCGATCGGCTGTGTTTACGTACGTGGCGCCTGTCTGTCAGTCCCATTTCCCACTCAGTTGCTGCCTCGTGAACAGCTCTGACAATGGCGGCCGAAGTGATTGCTTTTGTGGTGATACCCTACCTCCTGCAGGGCTTGATGCTGCTCTTCACCTTCTTCATCATGTGTGTGATGATGGCCCCGCCACCTGAGAAGAGGAAGAAAGTGGTTCTGACTCTGGAGAAGAAGAGGGAAGGGTATTGGAAAAGATGGACGCTGGGTGGCCGACATCACGGATTCGTTGTGAATTCAATCTCCCTCGCTCCACCTTGTTTGATATTAAGAAGTCCCGAGACAAACTACAGCAGTACACGGCTGATTTCGCTTCGAAGACCAGACGAAACGTGGAGAGGAAGGTGCTGTTTACTCCTAAGTATGGTGAAATTGAATAAATTCTCCAGGACTCGTCACTAAACCATACGGGAATTTACTGTTATGTACATTGAAGTGAAGTGATGTGATGCAAGGTATGCAAAAGAAAACGTTGTGGAAAGTGCTGGTGTGTGTAAAGTGCACCGGAAGTGCTAGGGTGTGTCAGGTGCAAGGTCTTACTGTCAGAGTCTGAGATGATCGAGCGTGTTATACATCAGGACGGCGGCAGCATTCTGGTAAGTACCCTAACTTCATCAAAATTCCATGTTTTGTTCTTTCCATATCATTAATCTCATGCATAAACTGTGTGAAAGATGATTTCCATAAAGATTTTCATGCCTAACCTGTTTTCATCATGCTGTAAATGTGTTAAAAAATTACCAAAAATGTTAATCATAATTTCCTGCTTGCAATTTAATTTTTTCATGCATGGTTTTTAAGTGCACTAGCTATGAAAAAGGTGGAAGGCAGTGAATTTCATGTCCAGTCATAACCTAACCTAGCCTAACCTATCCTAACCTAACCTATGCTTACCATAAAGAATTTCATGCCTAACCTGTTTTCATCATGCTGTAAATGTCTTAAAAAATTACCAAAAATGTTAATCATAATTTCCTGCTTGCAATTTAATTTTTTCATGCATGGTTTTTAAGTGCACCAGCTATGAAAAAGGTGAAAGGCAGTGAATTTCATGTTCGGTCATAACCTAACCTAACCTAACCAATTTTCTGGTAGCAATTTACATCATTTACTGTATTTGATGCTTTGTATCCAATAATTTAGTGCATAAAATGTGAGAAAAGATGATTTCCATGTCAGATACTTACTTATACTATGCTGGCAAGTTCTGAGCACCTATGCCTCACTCACCTCTAAATCATAATTTTTTGGTTAAAATTCAATTAATTCATGCTTTGTGTGCATTATTTATGTGAAAAGGGACCTAAATAAGTGCTATACATGTCCAGTAGGGAGGTAGGAAGGTAGTTTTCTGATTTAGGTTAGGTTAGGTTAGGGTCATGAATAACCAGTGCTGGAGCTTCAGGACCCAATATTCGGACATGCCTTTGGCCCTATTACATCGGATATTGGAGGGATTATTGTATTTTAAGTGGAACAATTTCGGGAGAGTCAAGTTCTAGCTTGGACGCGTTGACTGACTTCCTCTAAGGTAGAATTTCTGGCAAATATACTGTCAAAGATATTTGCTTTCTTATTTGGGTCATTTGTAATGTTGCCATCTGAAGACTTTAGTGGGGGAATGGATGATGACTTGTTAAAGTTATTATTGAAAGAATTAAGAGTTGACCAGAATCTTCTGTTGTCATTAGGGTTTTTAAGTAGTTTTGATGCTTGATTATGAAGAAAGTTTGATTTAGCAAAATTTATTACAGCTTTTGCATGATTTCTAGTAATTTTAAATTGACGAGAGTGATTCAGATGTTTTTGATTTTAAGTAAGTGTTATATGCCAAATACTTTTGGGTTATTGCTCTTGCACAGTTGTTATCAAACCATTTTGGAGAGTTCAGTCTTTTAGCGAACTGTTGACTTGGTATGAACAAATCCATACCAGCTAGTATTAAATCACTAATATGGGACTGGGTAGAATTGGCATCACTAGAAAAGAAAGACTGGCACGGAATATCGGCAAAATAATTTCTAAATCCATCCCAGTTTGCCCTATCAAAGTGCCAACTGGTCACCTTAACAGATTCAGAACGGGGAGGTTTGGGGGGGCTAACTAATGAGGCTTTAATGAGATTGTGGTCAGAGGATCCAAGTGGTAACAGTACCTCTATCCTGTACTGGTCTGGATTATTTGTCAGGAATAAATCCAAGAGATGGGCATTATGGTCGGGATTATCTGGTATTCTGGTTGGTTGCTTTACCAGCTGGGTGAGATTAATTGATTCTGCAAACGGCTCATACTCTAGACCAGCATCGTCAGTCCTGGCAGAGTGCAATAACCATTCAACATTATGTACGTTAAAGTCACCCAAAATGGTAATTTCGGTACTAAGCGCATGGTTGAGGTTGCTCGACTGTGTAGATATTGAGTCAAATACACTGGGTTCTGAAGAGGCATTGGGGGAGCAATAGACTACACAGATATATTTGATAATATTTAGATAATTTAGTTTGTACAATGAGTAATCAAAATTGGATGAAGTGAAGGTCAAGATAGTATCAACTGCATATTGTGATTTGATATAACGACAGGTGCCACCCTTGTTACGGAAGTTTGTGAGAAGATGGTAACCGGGGATATTTCAGTAAAGGGTGAGATTTGTGGTTCATGAGGAATAGGGCCAGAGGGAATATAGACTGTAAGAAAAAATGAACTGAATTCAGGTTGGTCCAGAGGACACGGATGTTGGTAAAGAATAAGGCCGCACCTTCACTTTTCTGCTGACGAGCAAGATTGGAAATTGCAACAGCTGCTGCCGGCACAGTCGCTTGATGGCGACTGGGAGGACCCCTATCCTGCCGGTGGTGGCAATCCAAGGTACCACCTCGTTAGATAATAGTATTGCAGCGGCCATTACTAAGGGGAGTGTGAGTAGAAAGTGTGATATCTTATTTGCATGTAGTGTTGTGTAGACAGTTGAAGATAGAGGTATTAAGAGAGTATGCAGGCCTACTCTCTGTGTAAATGAGGCACTGAAAATGTCCAGCAAAGGGAGATGGTCAGGATCGAGTCCTGAGGGCTGGTGAAACGGGAGCTCCAGCTCTCCCTATCACCAGCTTGCCATCCACCTCGGGAGTACTGCCCTGGTCGACTGGTGCTACAGTGTACTCCTGGCATTGGTATGTTCTGGAAACTGGTTTGAGGCAGGTGAGGGGGGAGAGAGATGACAGTATTTGTGTATGATATCATGTGCTGAGTGTTGTTTTGATGTTCCTTGGTGTGTGTGGATGTGCTGCCATGCAGTGTAGTGGATGGTGTGGGTTTGTGGAGGCTGCGGCAAGAATTTGTGTGCCTCTCATGTCTAGATGATCCTTGACTTTGAAGACTTTGGTTTCTTGGTGTAGGTGGTCTGTAGGTGTAGTAGCTGTGCAGCCTGTGATTATTTTTACGGCCTTGTTCCGTATGGTCTGTCGGGAGTTGTGTGTTTCAGTAAAGTTAGAAGCCCAATCAGGGCTCGCATAATTCATCACTGAAGGTATATATTGTTTGTATACTGTTGTGTTGGTTCCTTTGTTGTATCCAAATGTTGTATGGGCAAATGACCTTAAGGCATTGAGTCTTGGTGTTAATTTATTTTTAACGTTTGTGATGTATTGTGAGTGTGGTTCTTAGTGGTGGTTGTTTCTTGGGGAAAACTTCAAGTATGAGTTGAGTTTGCATGGAGAGGTGAGTGGTGGTTAGGTTTTTAGGTCTGAATCCTTGTTGGGCTTCAGATAGGGAGATGGAGATGATATTTTTTAAGGTTAACCTTTCCTTGGTTTTTAATGGTGTGCATAGTAGGGATACCAGTATTGGTCTGTATGTTGCAGGACTATTGGAGGGTTTTCCTGGTTTGAGTGTGGTATTAATGGTTGCTTTCTTCCAGGTAGCAGGGATTTGGTTGTGAGTCCAGAAGTTGAAAATTTCGGTGAGGGCATTTATTGCTATAGGGCCAGGATGTTTTAACTAGATGTTAAAAATCTGATCATGACCCACTGCTGTGGATTTTCCTGCATTTTTGGTAATTAACTGTACTTCAGTAGTGAATGGAAGTTGTGCTTTTTTTTTTCTTTTTTTTTTTCCCCCAGTGTATAGATGCATAGTAATGGTTTAGATTTTTTGCTTTTTCTTTCCAGCATGGGATGGTTCTGTCACTGTTTAGTAGGGCTTCGTGAGTTGATGATAGTCAGGTTTTGTATGTTTGGATGTTTCTTATTTTTTCCTAAAAATTTGCTTGCATTTTTGTCTGTTATCAAGGGTGTCAACAATTTTTTTCTTGCGAATATGTTTTGATAAGTTCAGTTAATGATGTTCAGATTTTATGTTTTGCTGGGGTGAGTTGAGTTGTACTCTTTCATTTGTTTCTGTCTTTGATGAGATGTTTAAATTTGAGGGAAGAATTAGAGTTAAAGTTGTTGGTGTTGCCTCTAGGAGTATGAGATTTGCTGGTTATTGCAATGATTATTTTTAAAGGTGGTAACTGCTTTTTCAGTGTTTGCAGAAGAATATGTTGTACAACTTTCTTATCCTTGCTCCACGTCTTGAATGATTAATATCTTGTTTGCCTTTGAGTAATTAGTGAAGGCTTTCCTATCTCTGTCTGGTTTTGCTATTATTGTGTGGGATAAGACAATTGGGAGGTGATCTGATGAGAGATCATGTACAGTACTATTTTCCAGGAAGTTTGTGTGACTAGTATAGGGGTACACAGAGTGATTTTTGGGGACATTGCATCATTGTGGAGTTCACATTGATGTGTGATGATTTTTTAGAATTTTATATGTTCAAGCTGTTCCAGAAGGGCCTCCTGGTGGCCTTCTGTCTTTGTTTTTAGCAGTGAGGGGTCTCTTGCATTTTATTTCCTGCTGTTATTATTACTTTTAGGATGTTTTGGATTGGAATGAAGGATGGGGTGTATCCTGGAGAGCACAATGTGGGTGGAGGTATGTATTTGTTGAGTATTGTGTTTCA
>JAGKTI010000190.1:143078-154557 GCA_018397915.1 Birgus latro | reverse complement strand
CACACACACACACACACACAGTTCTTTACTTTACCTATTGTTTCTGAACTGTGTCCATTTATAGGTACAGGGACAGATAAACCCTACTTTACTTTACATTGTACTTCTGAACCTTGATTACAGTATTTACAAGTACTGTACAGGCATTAGGTCTAGGGACAGATGTAATACAGATGCACACTTTGCATTACACTTTGTGTCTGAACCCTGATTACTTACAGGTGCAGGCATGAGGTACAGGGACAGGTATGATGCAGACACACTGTACTTTGCCCCATTCTTCTTGCTTCCCTCGGCATTTCCTCGAAGGGAGTTTAATCGGGTCATAAAGCTTCAGCCCATCGTAAATATCTTGATGCACAGGATTGCACATGATCATGAATTTTTGAAGAATGCATTGGAAAAGTAAGTATTGATTCTAGTTTCCCTGTTCATGTATGAAGTCATTTAATTCCAGTTAAAATAAAAATAATGTGGCTTTTTTTTTTCCAGTATAGAAATCCTTCATATAACATGCATTCACTAAGCACATTTTTCACCATAAAGTAGGTGCTGAGGAGTAAGACTTTCACATTTTGCTGCCTGATTATACAAACATCCCTTAACTCTTTACCTCTCCCCTAAAAGGAGGATAGTGGACTACAGGTGAAAGGCAGCTTCAACCTGCAGTCCACTGGGTTCAAGTCCAGATGAGTATGTGGCTACAACAACAACAGCTATAAAGCTGGTAAACCCATGAGTGCGATGATATGTTGTTTATTTATTCATGTGTATGCTGAGACAGATTTACTGAATTCAGGTAAGGCCTCTTGCAGTGTAGGAGTGAAGGGGTTATATGTGACCTCATCAGTTTAGAAGTTTATCCTAAAGTAAGTCAGATTATCTGGAGGCTGCAAAAGTAATCTAAAAAATGCAGCATACTGAGTAGATTAAATAAACAGAACACTTTTCTCATAGCATGTCATTGTTCATTATTAGCCCCTTCAATCTGATGATGACCTTATTTTCTTCTTCCTACTTTCAGAGGCTTTTATACACTTTAGTAGAGACTTCTTGACAGATTGTTTAGATAGACCCATTTAAGAAACTTTTCCTGAGTTTAAAATTGCATGCATATAGCAAGAATAAATTAACCCGCTGAGTCCCACCGACGTACCACGTACCATGCACGTCGCTACTTTTTTCCGCGGACAGACCCACCGACATGCATCGTACGTCACTCAATTTCAAGGCCCATTGTGTGCACATTTTTCAACATTCACGGGTGATTTTTGGTAGGCATATGTGGGAGACCTTCCTCTACCTGCTGTCAAGCAGGGATACTGCCTGGCCCCACCTAACCCCCCTCCCCACCACACTGGGCAATTCACCTGTTAGCAGGAACCTGGCCAGTTAAGATATGTTGCCCCACGGTCTCTCCAATGTCGAAATTCACGGTGAAAGTGATTCCTGAGGTGCAGGACAAAGAAACAAAGAAGCTAGAGGTAGAAACAAACAGAAGTGATGAGGTGGTAATGTTGTAAAGGAAGGTGCCATATACTGGGGTTTTGGGTGAGTGAACAATGCTTCTATCACCTATATTATTGTGTGAAAACTAGTATAGACTTGCACTACACATAAATTCGTACCAAATATATAAATAAATACGTAATTTAAAGTGACTTGAATTAGTTAACCCTTCCATAGTTCGTTTTTTTTTAGCCAGGTACCCTGAAAAAGAAGGAAATCATAAGGCTAAGTGGCACCTGTATCAACATTTTTAACCTTAGGAGGGTGATTTCTCTACGAATTTTTGATGTTTCTCACCAAAAGCGGAGGTTTGAGCCAAAAAAAAAAAAAAAAAAAGTTGAAAATCGGTCGGGATCTGGGGGTAGGCTGGGTAAACAACCGGTCGTGACTGGGCGGGTTAAATACTGTATGTCATTGGATTGAATGGGATAAGCTGTCCAGATGTGCAGTGGAGGATAAGGGTTGATACAAGTGAAAATAAACTTTCATATATCTCAGTAGATGAATTATTTCTTAAAACTGCTCAAAAACTTGAATATTTAATACATAGAAATGCATTTAATGATAACACAGGCTTTAAGTGTTAAAATGAAACTTCATTTTAACTCTTAAAGCCCGTGATATGATTTTTTTATTAATTAATGAGAGAGTATATGTCTTTGCTGGACCATAGCCCTTGCTTGAAGCATTTTGCACTTAATATGATAGTTTTTAGGAACACATCTACAGGGTTAAGTGAAGTATTATTGTATTGTATATATTGATTAAGCTGGACAATAATGCCAGCTTCTAGTACACTTATCAGTGCTGATGTAATTTGTGCTCTTTCTCCTTGTTGTATCTCATAGTTGTTGATTGACAAAAGTATGTATTAACTCTGTCAACACAGTGATGATCAAATGATAACTACCAATCCCATTTTGCCCCCTTTGAAGAGTAGGGGCCTGAGGCTAGGCTACCATAACCCAGAACATTTAAGGGCAAGAGACTGACCATGACATACTTTTTTATTTTAATCAAATTACTACCAGAAGGTTTTATTCAATATAGAAGGGCTCTCTAGCTGTCAAAAGGTATGTGAAAGTTAGATATAATACAGTACCCCCATTTAAAAACTTTCCTCTATGGTGTCTTAAGATGACAAGAATTAAAGTAGGTGTTGCTGTCATGAAGGGTTGATATGGAGTTGCTGGTTAGATCTCTTTGACAAACTAGTTTGTTTGTATATGTGGACCTTGCAAACAGGATTTCACAACAGACTATTTCGTCACCAACCATCTCTAATGATTTGCTTCCTTCAGACCCTCTGACAGGAGATGGTTGTGACAGAAATGCCTTTACATTATTATCATCATCACTACCACCTTTTCTCTCAGTAAGTGATGGAGTTAGGTAGAATCCAGGCACATGGAAAAAGAAAGTTGAATGTGGGAGAATTATCATCAGCATGTGTAGGGAAATGACCAGGCAGTCGTTTACATCCCAATCAAGCCTTGTGATCCAGGCTCCACCTCACAGGCCCAGCAATTTGCTCACATTTCCATGATCTGTCTGTCTTTTTATCTGCATATGTATCTGTCTGTCTGCCTACAGCCAGATGTCTTAATCCCCAAAGGTGTGTCCATAAACAATCACCTCCATGCCATGCTGTAGTGTTGATGTAAATGTGCTGGAAAATGTTAGAAGTACCCTGAGATAGTTTGGCCATGTGGAGAGAATGGAAAATAGAGATTGTCTAGGAGAGTGTATCTGTGTGAGTAAGGTGAAGGGGAGGGGTGAAGAGCAGACTGGGTATGAGCTGGAGGGATAGATGGGAAAGATACAGTATATGTTTGAGGAGGGTGTGAGTTGGGGGAATGGCAGCACCTCAGTATCCCATCTTAAAGATGCAATGCACATCAAGCCAGAAAAGGGGAGCCAACCCATGTCATGCACTCTGTATACATAATTCATCCAATTAACTTGATCCCTTGTAAGTTCCCCATCCTCAGTAGCATCCTTACTTCTGTACACAATCCATTGAACCAAGTCTGTCCCCAGTCAGCTCCCCAAACCTTGTCTTCACAGACTCTTTTATTATTTTGATGCCTTGTAGAAAGATATATGAAGCAGCTAACCTTCCATTATTTCAGCTACCTTTTCACATATATTTCTCACAAATTTAGTGTTGGGTCCATTCAAACTGTATGCTGATATCTCATCTTTTCTGCTGCATTATGACATCTAGCATCTTACTGTAACATTCTCTTCCTTGCTCAGTGCATAATAGTTATTTCCATTCATAACCTCTTCTGTTCAGTGATATTCTTTTGTTTTATATGCAGCATGTGTTAGGAGTGTGATGCTGTATGGTAATGAGACCTGGGCAGTAAAGGAAGGGGATATTTGCAAGCTTAAACGTACAGAAGTGACAATGATTAGGTGGATGTGCAGTGCGTCCCTGCGTGCAAGGCCTGGAGGGGCTGGGTTTACGATGGAAGAGTTGAGAGGTAGGATGGGACTGGAGTGTATTGGTGTTGTGATGAGGAGAGGTAGGCTGAGGTGGTTTGGACATGTGGAGAGGATGGGGGATGATAATTGGGTACAAAGGGTGAGAGGTGTTAATATTGAGGGAGGGGTAGACCGAGAAAGACATGGGACGAGGTCATTAAATGTGACTTAAGGGTTAAGGGACTGAACAGGGAGGCTGCCAGAGATCGATCAGCATGGAGAGCCGCCATTAGGTGACCAAGGCCAACTCGTGCAAGCATGTTGAATCCTTCAAAAACGAAACGATGAGATGATTTCACTCAACTTACTATGGACCTGTTGTAGTAAAGGTATTAATGAAGGCCATATTTAACCTCCAGTTTGAAAGGTCTCTCCAGAGCTGAATAAAAGTTCTGTAGATAGTGAGAATATACTGAAAAATATATCATGAATTAAAGTGGTTACTATCCACACGATACTTTGTCATTTTTCATCACTATTTTCCCTACAATGACCCATCTCAGACTTATCTGTCATCCTGAGTTGTTACACAGTGCTTATGTTTGTAAGTCATTCACCCAATCTGCTTAATCTCCTGTCAGTTCCCTGGTCTCTTTAACTTCCATACTTAATCAACTACAGTTTATGTACCATGTTAAGAGAGTATGGTACTTTTTATTTTGACATAGCTTAAGCAAGAAAAGCACAGTGCTTTTTGAATTCATAATCACATCATTTTCTCAACAGAACCATCCAAGTTGACAGCTTCACTGCACGGCTCTGGAAAATCTACACAACTGTTAAGGAAGAAGGTATAGCTCAGGTAAGAACTGTAATTGTCATTATGCTTTTGTTGATGTGTTATATCACTGATTTTTATGATTGTCATAGCATGTCACCATATGCTTTTAGCTTGGATTGGCACTGCACTAGTTTGTGATTAAGCATATAACTGTTATTAATAGTTTTATGGTGTAATCTCCTAAATCGCGATCTTATGAGACTGGGCACACACCGCTATTTGAGAATTTTGCAAGGTAAAAATAATTAATCTTAACCCCTTGGATATGCAATTTGATCAACCGAACTTCCCTGAAAACATGTACTGTACTGTACAGTATATGGAGGCAATTTTTCAACTCTTACAGAAGTAAAACGTTTTATGCCCAAGGTTTGGAGCTTGAATTTACACACTTATGCAACAAACCAGAGCATTTTATACCAACTGTTAATGAGCTGTAGCCCGTCAAAGTTGAAAAAAGTTACCCTTCCAGGTGGGGCGACTCCAGTTTTCTATGTGCCCCCACCCCATTCCTCCCTCATTCCTCTCTTCCCATGAACTTCCTCACCCACTCCCATTACCCCCCTCTCTTCCTTCCCTCCCCCCCTACCCCAACCCTTCAGAATTTTCCATTCCCCCCCTCCCCAAACAGTAGCATGCACGGTAATTATGTCGATGTTCCTCACTCACTCCCAACACCCTTCTTCCCCACCACTTCTCCCCTCCCCACCTTCCCTCCCCCCAATCCCTTCCCTCATAGCTGTGTAGCTGTCCAAATAAAAAAAAAAAATGAGCAAATGCATGCATTGATGTTACTCACACACTCCACCATCCCCTCTCCCCTCACCCCTTCCCCCCCATCCTCTCCCCTCAGAGATGTCAAATCAAGTAGCTGTAAGAATGTCACGAGAAAAAAAAAAGCTAGAGCTACGCCTCCTCCTCCCCTACCCCCCTTCAGAATTTTCCAGCTCATTTTTTTTTTTTTTTTTTTTTCAAACAACAGCATGCAAAATAATTATGTCGGTGTTCCTCACTCTCTTCCACCATCCTTCCCCCCAACACTTCTCCCCTCCCCACCATCTCTCCCCTTGTCTTCTTCCCTCATACCTGTGGTGCAGTCAAAATAAAAAACATACATTCTATGTTTCGTGCATTGGCGTATGCAGTTGCACAAATAATAATCTGGTATTGAATGAAACACGCGGCATGAATAGTAACAATGACATTTAATACTCTAGGTGGGGGAGAGGTAAGCAAATGGCATACTACAGTGGGTGGGGGATGCATTTGGGGTGGGGAGAGGCCTGGAGGGGTGGTATGAGGGTATAGAGGTGGGAGACAGACATCACAAGACAAAGAGGACAGGCAGAGAGGGAATACAGGGGTGTGGAGGGTGGGTAGGGGGGACATAACCCTCCCCAGGGAGTCAGAGAGGGGGGGAAAGGGGGGAAACCACGGTGACATGATGGAGGATGGTGGGGGAGGAGGTGGTCAGAGGTAAGGGAGGGGGAGAGGGGACAAAGGTATTGGGGTAGAGGAAGGTGACGAGAAGGTGGTAGGGGAATCACCCCCCACCACCACCACCACTACCACCACCATCATGGGTAGGGGCCCGGATCCTTCCCCCTCCCTGCTCAGGACTTAGTTCTCGTTGGTTTGCATCAATATACATCACAATTGGGCTGAAGCCTAGTGTCCGCAGTTTTTTTTACAAAGGCTCCTCTGTTGATCATATTCGGCATCTAGCAAAATTCTGGAAAAGGATCAATCAATCCTATTAGTACTTTAGGGATTAAGGGGAAAATTACATAGGTGTCTGTCATCTTGGAAAAGCTGCCCTCCTTACCCCCAAACCTACATCAAACTGGTCACCAACAAACACTAAGAACCAGGAAAAAAAATGGGTAAAGCATATTTTTAATGGAAATGAACAATATCGTAAGTATTGTACGATTCTTACTTGACTCTGACCTACAACGTTGCTTGAATGGATAGGGGAGGGGGAAGGAGGTTCTGAGGCTTGAGGCGCACTATGGCCTTCCGGCATGAGGTGAAAATGCTGTTGCCTCATGCTGCCACGTCTGTGCCACTTCCTCCTCCTCAGCCTCCCTGAGGAACCTCTCAGAGTCCAATGTGAAGACAATGGAAGCGGTGTCATCATCGCCTTCCGCTGCCCCCATGACGCTGTAAAAGTTGTTGATTGGTTGAGCTGAATTCTTTACCAAACGGATGTGGCCTTTTCATATTTTCTATTGAAATGAGTATTTCACAGGTTACTTGTTATTATTCATGGATTACCACAGCTACTGGGCATTTTTATAAACATATCTTTAAAAGTTATAACGGAGGATTTAGAGTGCGTGATACAGTGAGGCATCCAGTCGAAGTGGTGGACGGTAAACAACGCACCAGTTGGAGAGATCGTCCTTGTTGAGTCCGTAATGTTTGTGTGTGTGTGTGTGTGTGTCCGACTCTGGGCATGGGCTTTACAGCTTGCTATCAAGGCCCAGCAGTCCTCCTACATACCATACACCTCTACATGTCACCACTTTGGCGCTAACACCCACTGTCCATATTGAGTACATGCTAGGGATGTCTCATACAGGACTGGTGTATTGGTATTAGCGGGGGTATCTTTACGACATGTCGGTGGGTCTTCTGGTAGATCAGTAAAGCCTGATTTAATGAAATTCAAATCCTTAAACTATTCCCTGCCCCACCGTGGATTAGAACCTGGTTCCATTAGGACTGCAGACCACCTCTTTACCGATTGAGCCACGGTGGACAACATTGGCTTTCTTCTCTCCACCTTCAGTCCTTATTGCATCAAACTTTTGAGCATAAGTTGATGTTGGCTTCTTCTTTCCCTTCCTTAATGAAGTTGTAGGCTTAGGAGGGTTATGAGCAGCCATGGTAACAGTGGGCAGGCAAAGGAAGCACGGGGGAGGGGGAAAAAATTCTCGTGCACCACACCAGCACCACATGTTAACAGAGAGGAGACAGTGCACTGAGTTGGGCGGACACCAGGACTTACACACGTGCACCTTTCATACCTGGTGTGGGAGGGAAGCACTGTGATAGGCTTAGAGTAAGTGCTATGGTTGAGTATAATTGGTTGAGTAATTAATGGCTGGCTAGAAGTGGACTTGAAGTAATGGTGGTGCATATTACACGAGGTATCGGAAAACCTTCACTTTCGAGGCTGCAATCACGAATTACACATAATATCTGCGAGTTACTGATATTGTAGACTTTTGCATGATGTTGCTGCATATTATGAATCCGTTGTTGAGAAACACGTGATTTAGGAGATTTCACTTTAGTTAAGTTTTTGTGTCACTGTCATTAGAATTCTTCCAAATAATCAAAATGAATTATCATACTGATAATTTCAGGTTATTTTGTGATATCTAAATGTTGGCAGTAGTATACTGTATTATATTAGCCACTGTATACATGTAGCTATTTTTAGAATAGAAAGTGCTTTATTTCATTCATTGGAGTTTCTTGTAGGTACTGCATGGGCTGATTATACAGTAAATCCTTGTTATATAATTACCTTTATTGATAGTGTTTTTGGCTGTTAAGTCCATAGTAAATTGTCGAAGAATTACCCATTAACTCCTTCACTGAGATGGTACATTTTTGTAGTTTATTTTTTTGTTACTGCACTTTTCTTTTTAGATACTGTATAAATAAAGTACAGTATTGGTAAAAAACCATGGGACTTGGCAAAGAAAACATGAACATCCTGCTTGAAAAGTCAATAAGACATGATTACAGCAACCATTTATTGACAATTTGTACTTAATTATATGGCCACGTGCTTGGATGACCTTCTCTAGACTGTGTAGCATGCTTCTGGTGAGATTCTCGAAATACTGTATTGAGAGTTTGATGTGATCCATTGGCTTCACAGGGCTTCCATCAGGTGGGTTACTGACAAGGTGTCTTTGTCCTCCTAATCATTCTTCAACTTTGCCCATGCATTTTTGGTTGGATGCAGGGCTGGCTAATTACCTGGCCAGTCTAACACAGCGATTTTATGGTCTGCAGGCCATTTCGTAGTTTTTTTTTACTTGTGACATGGAACTGAATCTTGCATAAAAAAAAATTGCTTGTGGTTTTTGGAACCAGGGAGCAATTTTTCCTCTAGGGCATGGATGCAGCAGTTCAAGTCCATTGTTGTGTTGTGTGGGAGGAAGTGCAGGCTCCCACATCCTTTTAGACCATGACAGAATGTTAGAGCTGGACCATCTCTATGGTGTAGTGGGGGTCATACCTGCCCTGGCCGTCTCACCCTACCTTGCTGGCTTTGATGCATCTGAATGCGAATTCATCACTGAACATGACTCGTTCCCACATCTCGGGTGTCCAGTCTTTATACTGATGGGCAAATTTTAGTTGCTTGCGCCTCATCTTGCATGTTACTAATTGCTAAAGGGCAGCACTATGGGATGGCAAGCAAATATCCTTCTGTAGCCAATGATGTATGGTCTGGGTGGAGATTTTCTTGAGCAGATTGGTGTTGTTTTGTTTTATGAGTGGATGTAATTGTGGGCTCCTTCAGTACCTCCCTCTTTGATTATGTCTGTGCAGCGATGTCTTCCTAGGGTGACCAGGCAAGAATATCGTACAGTTTCCGGGCAGCAGCAGGTTGGCAAATAGTGGTTCTTGAGCACCCTACACGTTCACATATATCCTTTATTGGAGCATTCTTTACCTTAGAGTGAGAATACATACCCTCTCTTCCTTGCTCAAATACTTGCTGGACATCTTGCAGTAAATAATATATTTTGTGGCATGATATGGCTAATAAGTCCAAAATCATCAAGAAGTGGAAAGATACTGTATGTAGTCATGCATGCCCACCCTCTGACTGCTAAAGAGACACCGAATAATTTTCAAGGGGTTGGGTGTATTGCCACACCCTTCTACTGTGCCTGCAAAATGTACGATCAACTGCTAGCCATCCGCATAAGCTACAAATGGCAGTAAACTCCCTCATGCAAAATGTTTCCACTTTGGTTGCTGGGTCTTAAGTTTTTTGTGGATACTGTAAGACCTTTATATATGAAGGTATTATTGAGGCCTTCAGCCAACCCCTCCGTTTTGAAAAGTCTGTCCGAGGGAAAATAAACTTGTTTGTAGATATCAATAGTTGTTGTTGAGTAACCCTAATCAGTCTGGCCAAGAAGACCTACCAGTCAGAGGCAAGCAGCTGCCCCTGCAGGGCTGTCCCATGCAGTTAGCAGTAACAAAAGACTGAATCATCAGACTGAAGGGGTAAAAGTTCCATTGCTACCTGTACAACTGATTTGTCAGTTTCCCAGAATTTACAGGAGCATGTATAAGGAAAAAGTTTAAATACCGTATTTTGAAAGGCAGCGTTGATCAATGACAAGAGCCTATATTCTAATTCAGCAAGGACACATTCTAGCACCTCTTCACTACATCATCATTGTCATCATCATCCGGACCTCCTTTCCCACCACAGGGCAGGGTAAAGAGTAGCAATGTCCAGACAGCCAAATTTGCCCAGTCTAGTGGGACACGCATCCACTCGCTGACCATTCAAGCCCCGGGAATCCTGGCTCTATCTGGTGTGCCAAAAACATTCACTACGTTCTGTTGCTTCACATAAACGTATCCGACAGGGTCAGTCCAGACACTGTCACGTTAAAAAGGGCTGCCAAATCCCTGATCATGCACTTCTCCTCACAATATCCATCCAGCCAGCTCGATCTCTTGTCAGTCCCCTAGCCTCACTGACTGCCAAACGTCTCTTCCTCACACACTTATCTGCCATATTCCTCCACCTTCTCCTTGGCCTACTTTGCCTCCTCCCTCCATCAAATTCAAATTAGCTCAGATATACCTTTTTCACCATTATTGTTATCCTTTCTCTCCACATGACCATACCATCTCAGTACATTTTCTTCGATTCTGGTGTCCACAGACTTCCTCACTCCACATCTTTCACGAATCACATTATTTTCATATCCTATCCACACACTGTATTCCACATACATTCCTCAGCAGTCCCATCTCCACTGCTGTCACTCTTGACTTTTCATTTTCATGGCACACTTTAGTCTCGCATCCATATGTTAAAGTTGGCACTGACACTCCTTCATGGAAGCCTCATGCAGCTGCAACACTCAAACCTTTGTTTCTTATGAAGGCCTTCATTGCACCAGCTATTTTCCTTCCTTGTGTCACAGATGGAGAGAACACTTCAATGAACTGTTGAACATAGAGAATGAAAGTAATGCAAGTATAAGTGGCTGGGGAATGGCAGGGAGAAGGAGGGTTGTTAGAAGAGAGGAAGAAATCACCAGGATGGAAGTGGTGGAAGCAATGAAGAAAGTTAAAATGGGGAAAGCCCCAGGAATTGATGGAGTGTGTGGTGAAATGCTGAAGCATGGGGGAGAGATAGTAATAGAATGGATGTGGAAGGTGTGCAGATTGGCTTGGGAGGAGGGTAGAGTCCCGGAGGATTGGAAGTCAGGTATAATTATTCCTCTGTACAAAGGAAAAGGGGAAAAAGCAGTGTGTGGTAATCATAGGGGCATTTGCCTTCTCAGTGTAATAGGAAAAATATATGGTAGGATACTTATTGACAGAGTTAGGGAAATTACTGAGGAATTAGTTGGAGAAGAACAAGGAGGTTTTAGGAAGGGAAGAGGTTGTGTAGACCAGATATTCATTCTTAGATCC
>JAGKTI010000190.1:124423-139157 GCA_018397915.1 Birgus latro | reverse complement strand
TTCGCGTTAAGTGAAGTAGGGTCAATACTACCCTCCCCTGTGATGCGAAATGAGCTGACGCTTTTTCAACGGGAGCTGGCAACCCTGCTTGATAGGTTTGGCACCACAGGAGCAGGCTCAGTAATGTTTGGGCAGCCACAGGAGGAGGATTGTCTCTGTGTGTGATGCACCACGAGGGCATGTTTTGACTCAAATAACACAGTTATTTGGTTACCTACCACATTCTCATCATGCCTAAAGTAACCACAAGCAAGGACAAACGTGTGGAAGTGATTACTTTATACAAAGCTGGCCACAAACTCCCATTTATTGCAAATCAGATGGTGTTAGACTGAGGACAGTGCAGAGACTGGTGAAGCGGTTCAAGGACAGTGGGGAGGCCATTCCTCCCACTCCACTTCCCAAGCCTGGGAGACCTCGTAAGACAACCTTCAGGACCCGTCAGCTGATCTCAAGGCAAGTTAGCAAGGATCCAAGGCTAACAGCACGGGATTTAAAAGAAAAGAACCCACAGTTGCTGGCAGATGTGTCTGTCAGAAGTGTGCAGCAGCTGTTGCATGACGATCTGGGCTACAGGAGTTTTTGTGCTCGTAAAAAACCACTGCTAACTGCACTTCAGAAGAAAAAGAGAGTAAATTTTTGTAAGAAATATCTTGCCTGGAGTGAGGAGCAATGGAAAACTGTGCTTTGGAGTGATGAGTCAACATTTACTGTCACTGGTACCCCTTCATCACGAGTGTACCGCAAACCAGGCAGTGACCCCCTGGATCCTAAGTACACTTCCAAGTTTGTTAAATACCCAGCCTCACTCATGGCTTGGGGCTGCTTTACATATTATGGTGTTGGTAGGTTGGTAATTCTACCTGCAAATGAAAAAGTGAACCAGAACAATTATTTGGAGCTATTATGTGATGTTTTAAGTGACTCTTTTGATAAAACCAAGGCAAGAGTATTTATGCAAGATTCTGCCCCTGCACATGTTGCAAAGTCAGTGAAACAGTGGCTAACAGACTGTGAGGTTCCCTTTATTCGAGATTGGCCTGGAAACTGCCCAGATATCAGTCCCATTGAGAATTTATGGGCGCACATGAAGCGGCAGCTGTGTAGTATGGACACATCATCTTTGCCTAAACTTGAGGCTGCAGCTATGGAGCAGTTTTAGTCCGTCTGTTCTGCAAAACTACGCCATCAGTCTCCCCAGACGCTTTAAGAAGATAATAAAGGGGAAGGGGAATGCCAGTAAATACTAAATTCAATGGTGTGTTAATTTATTTGTTTCTCCTTGCTAACCACAAGAATGTTTTCTTTTTTTAAGATGGCGTCAACACTGTCCGCGCCTACTGTACAGGTTTTCAGGGAAGTTCGGTCAATCAAATTCCGTATTGTAGGGGTTGAGGCTGTATCTAATCCCTCCACTTGGAAATATATACCCCAAGATGAATAAGGTCATCTCAAAATAGCATTCATTTTTTTATGCATCGAAATACAAGAATAAAAAAAAATCTATTTCCAGATGCCTCAATCCCGTAAGGGGTGGCCACAAACAAATTGCCTCCATGTCGCCCTGTCCAATGCCATTTCACTGCCCAGCTCCCACTTCACACCCACCTCTCTCATACACCTCTCCACTCCATCCCTTTACCTCCTCCTCAGCCTCCTCTTCCCCCTCCTTCTCCTTCCCTCCACCTCACTTGCATACACTCTCCTAGTCAGTCTCTTGCTCTCCATCTTCTCCACATGGCCCTACTACCTCAGTGTATTTCTAACATTTTCTGTCATATCCAAATCCACACCACAATGCTCCTTCACTTCCTTATTTGACAGTTTGTATCTCCATGTGACTCCACATGCTCCTCTCAGATAACTAATTTCCACTGCTGACATTCTTGACTTGTGTCCTTCCAGCAAGGTCCATGCATCACTTCCATACGTTAGGGTTGGTATCACACTTCTGTCATGCAGGGACTTTTTTTGCCTCCTTACTCACTTCCCTGTTTCTTATCACTGCTTTCAAAGAACCTACAACCTTCCTTCCCTGTTGTACCCTTTCAAGCACCTCACCCTCCAGACTTCCATCCTTACTCATCACACCATCCAAGTACAAGTACTTAAATGCACTCACATTTTCCATTTCCTCCTCATCCAAACCTCACTGTACATCCAGTGACTTCATTTCTCACGAAGACCATAACTTTACTTTTCCCCACATCCACCTTTAGATTCTGTTTCTTACACACTCTCCCAAACTCATTCACAAAGCCTTGCAGTTCCCCTCCATCTTTACTTAACAATACAGTATCATCTACAAACTACAGTACAGGGAGTCTCCAAACACCAATCTCTCCCAGTAGGGTTGCTTTAGCATCCACTGCCCTGCCCTTGTTCTTCTATTATAAGCCCATCCATATACAGATTGAACAACTATAGGAGCATGACACATCCCTGTTTCTATCCAGCATTCAAATAGAGCAATTCACACAGATCACTATCCACACTCACTGCAGCCTTAGTCCTCCCATATATACTCTTCACTACATTCAACAACTTCCCATTTACTCCTTATGTTCTTAATACTTTCCACATTCTTTGTGTGTCCACTCTGTCCTATGCTTTCTCCAAATCCTTGAAGGCCACATACAGCTTCTTTCCCTTCTCTAGAAACTTTCAACTAAAGACCTAATAATAAGTATTTGATCCACACAACATCTTCTCTTCCTAAAACCTCCCTCCAACTAATTCCTATGTTTTTTCCCTAACTCTGTCAGTAAACATCCTACCATATACTTTTCCTGTTAAACTGAGAAGACAAATACCCCTATGATTACCTCAGACTTCTTTTTCCCCTTTTCCTTAGTATATGGGAATAATTATACCTGACTTCCTGTCCTCTGGGGCTCTACTTTCCCCCCAGGCCAATCTGCACATCTTCCATATCCATTCTGCTACTATCTCTCCCCAGTACTTCAGCATTTCACAACACACTACATCAATTCCTGGGGCTTTCCCCATTTTAACTTTCTTCATTACGTCCACTACTTCCATCCTACTGATTTCTTCCTCTTTACTCACCTCCCTCCTTCTCTCAGCCTTTCCCCAACCACTTATACTCGCATTAGTTTCACTCTCTGTGTTCAGCAGTTCCTTAAAGTGTTCTCTCCATCTGCTAACTTTTTCTCCCTTCTCCACTAACAATCTACCATTTTATCTTTCACTTTATCACCCAGTCTAACTGTCTTTACCTCTTTCCAGAACAGTTTCTTACTTTCCCTTCACTTTACACCAGGGGTGTGGAGTCGGAGTCAGGAGTCAAGGAGTCGGATACTTTTGGCTGGAGTCGGAGTCGGTAAAAATATCTCCAACTCCGACTCCTTTATGTGATCAGTTCTCGTGTAAAGTACTTGGGTGCACTGCTAGGCCAGTTGCGCCACTTCATGAGAAATTCCCACATTTTTGTGGGAGAAATTAGCTTTTGTTGGAGCTCTTGTGGGAGTACATTTCAGGCAAGCAATTTGTGGGATGTTTTTGTGGCACAAAAGAAGAAAGCATATAATGAGTGGATGAGGAACAGGGGCCTCGAATAAGCTGAGAGATGGACGAGAGTTGTGGGTAGAGAGGAGGAGAGAGGTGAAAAGATTAGTAAGAGAGAGTAAGAAGAGAGTGGATGAGGAATTTGGAAGGAATTTGAGTGCAAAGTGGAGGGAATGTAAGAAAATGTTCTGGAAGGAGGTAAAGAGAGCTGGACAGGGTGCCAACGAAGTCAGTGGGGGTGTGAAAGATAAAAATGGTAGATGACTAGTGGAGAAGGGAGAAAAGGTAAACAGATGGAGAGAACACTTTAATAAACTGTTGAACATAGAGAATGAAAGTAATGCAATATAAGTGGCTGGGGAATGGTGGGGAGAAGGAGGGTTGTGAGAAGAGAGGAAGAAATCAGTAGGATGTAAGTGGTGGAAGCAATGAAGAAAGTTAAAATGGGGAAAGCCCCAGGAATTGATGGAGTGTGTGGTGAAATGCTGAAGCATGGGGGAGAGATAGTAATAGAATGGATGTGGAAGGTGTGCAGATTGGCCTGGGAGGAGGGTAGAGTCCCGGAGGATTGGAAGTCAGGTATAATTATTCCTCTGTACAGAGGAAAAGGGGAAAAAGCAGTGTGTGGTAATCACAGGGGCATTTGCCTTCTCAGTGTAATAGGAAAAGTATATGGTAGGGTACTTATTGACAGTTAGGGAAATAACAGAGGAATTAGTTGGAGAAGAATAGGGAGGTTTTTGGAAGGGAAGAGGCTGTGTAAACCAGATATTCATTCTTAGATCCTTAGTGGAAAAGTTTCTAGAGAAGGGCAAGAAGTTGTATGCAGCCTTCATGGATCTGGAGAAAGCATATGACAGGGTGGATAGACAAGGATTGTGGAAAGTATTATGAATATATGGAGTGGATGGGAAGCTGTTGAAGGCAGTGAAGAGTATGTATGAGGGTGCTAAGGCTGCAGTGCGTGTGGATGGCAAACTGAGTGAATCTTTCCATTTGAAGGTTGGATTGAAACAAGGATGTGTCATGTCTCCATGGTTGTTCAATCTGTACATGGATGGGGTTATAAAAGAGATACAAGGTCGGGCAGTGGATGTTGGAGCAGCCCTAGTGAGAGAGGGCAGTGTTTGGAAACTCCCTGTACTGTTGTTTGCAGGTGATACTGTGTTGTTGAGTGAAGACGAAGGGGAGCTGCAAGGCTTGGTAGATGAGTTTGGGAGAGTGTGTAAGAAACGGAATCTAAAGGTGAATGTAGGGAAGGGTAAAGTGATGGGGTTCGAGAGAAGTGAAGTCAGTGAATGTGCAGTGAGATTGGATGGGGAGGATATGGAGAATGTGAGTGCATTTAAGTACTTGGGTAATATGATGAGTAAGGATGGAAGTCTGGAGGGTGAAGTTCTTGAAAGATTGCAGCAAGGAAGGAGGGTTGCCGGTTCGTTGAAAGCAGTGATAAGAAACAGGGAGGTGAGCATGGAAGTGAAAAAGTTGTTACATGACAGTATTGTGATACCAACTGTAACATACGGAAGTGAAGCTTGGACCCTGTTGGAAGGACAGAAGTCAAGAGTGAGAGCAGTGGAAATGGGTTATTTGAGAGGAGCATGTGGAGTCACTTGGAGAGACAGACTAACAAATGAGGAAGTGAAGGAGTGTTGTGGTGTGGATGTGGACGTGATGGGAAGCATTAGGAGAAACACGTTAAGGTGGTTTGGGCATTTGGAGAGGATGGAGAGTGAATGACTGACGAGGAGAGTGTATGTGAGTGAGGTGGAGGGGGCAAGAGGGAGGGAGAGGCTGAGGATGAGATGGAGGGATGGCGTGGAGAGGTACATGAGAGAGGGGGGGGTGAGTTGGGAGCGGGGTAGTGAAATGGCGGGAGACAGAGCGACATGGAGGCGATTTGTTTGTGGCCACCCTGTACGGGATTGAGGCGTCTGGCAGTAGATAGATAGATATACACTAATGATATGGATGAAGTAGGTGAGTGGCACCCATCATCCACCCACTTGTTTTAGTGATACCCTGTTGTTGGGGTAGCTCTACTCATACACTGATTGGCAAACCAAATGATTTCCTATAAACCAGGAAAGCATTTACAACGCTGGGTGGTAACCTTATAACCAACCAACACATGTTCCCTACATGACAGCAAGTGGGTTGGCGGTGGGTTAGCTCCCCTCCCCGGAAAACAACTAACTGAAAATACGAACAAGAACCCTCGGACCAGAACTGACCAGATGACGACGACTAAGGACCGAACAAGGGACTTGGTACGGACAGCTACGTGGATTGTAAGGGGTGCAAATGATGAGGTGAAAGAGAGAGAGATTGTCCAGGTGCTTGAGGGTGCGAAAGTGGATGTATGTGGATTAACTGAAACTAAATGGTGAGGTGAGAGTGTGAGAGAATGGCAGTATGGATGGGGTATATGTGCAGGAGTAGGTGAGAATGAGAGGGCAAAAGAAGGAGTGTGTATTGTTGTGAGTAACAGATGGAAGGAGAATATAAGAGAGTATGGATCAGTTGGCTAAAGGATTGTGTGGATAAGATTGAAAGTTGGACTACAAATGTGGGCAATTGTGTGCGTATATGCGCCAAAGTAAGATCGTGCAAGCAGAGTGAGAGAATAGTTCTGGACAAATGTGGAAGCGTACTTGGAAAAGTTTGAAAGGAATGAGAGAGTGTTTTTGATTGGAAATATGAATGGAAAAGTAGGGAATAAGAAGGTTGATGGAGTAGTTGGTGAGTGGGGTGTGCCTGCAGAGGTGGATGAGAATAGTAGTGCTTTAGTGGACATCTGTGCCGGGAGGGGGTTGGCGATAGCTAATACCCTCTTCAGGCACAAAATGATCCATAAGTATACGTGGCGAGTGATGAGAAGGGTGGTTGGTGAACTGAATGAATGGAAGGCAATGACTGATTATGTGTGTATGGATGAAAGGATGAGACAGTGTGTAATGAATGCATGAGTACAGTATATAGAGGTTCGGGGAGTGGACTTTCGGACCACCACTTGGTGGTGGTCAGAATCAAAGTCCAAACAAAATGGAGAAATAGAAGAGGGGAAGGACAGGAGGAAGTAGTTCTTACAAGGAGAGTAGAAAAGTTACAAGAAGATGCAAAAAAGGTAGAGTACAAAAGGGATGGGATGTGGAGGAGCAATTGAGTAAATATAGATTGCAGTAGATGGGGGACATGGAAGGTGTGTGCAAGATATTTACAGAAGAAATCTGTGCAACATGTGAGGTGGTGTGTTGGGTGAAGAGAAGACGAAAGGGGGTGCAGGGAACAGCATGGTGGACTGAAGAGGTGAGAGAGGCTGTGGCACAAAAGAAGAAAACATATAGTGAGTGGAAGAGAAACGGGCGTCGAAGAAGTTGAGAGACGGAAGAGAGAGTTATATGTAGAGAGGATGAGGTGAAAAGATTAGTATGAGAGAGTAAGAAGAGAGTGGATGAAGAATTTAGAAGGAATTTGAGTGTAAAGTGGAGGAAATGTAAAAAAATGTTCTGGAAAGAGGTAGAGAGATTTAGACAGGTTGCCAGAGAAGGCAGTTGGGGAGTGAAAGATAAAAATAGTAGATTACTTGTGGAGAAGGGAGAAGGTGAGCAGATGGAGAGAACACTTTAATGAAGTGTTGAACATAGAGAATGAAAGTAATGCAAGTATAAGTGGCTGGGGAATGGCTGGGAGAAGGAGGGATGTGAGAAGAGAGGAAGAAATCAGCTGGATGGAAGTTGTGGAAGCAATGAAAAAAGTTAAAATGGGGAAAGCCCCAGGAATTGATGGAGTGTGTGGTGAAATGCTGAAGCATGGGGGAGAGATAGTAAGAGAATGGATGTGGAAGATGTGCAGATTGGCCTGGGAGGAAGGTAGAGTCCTGGAGGATTGGAAGTCAGGTATAATTATTCCCCAGTACAAAGGAAAAGGGGAAAAAGAAGTGTGTGGTAATCATAGAGGCATTTGCCTTCTTAGTGTAATAGGAAAGGTATGTGGTAGGATACTTATTGACAGAGTTAGAGAAGTAGCAGAGGAATTAGTTGGAGAAGAACAGGGAGGTTTTTGGAAGGGAAGAGGTTGTGTAGATCAGATTTTCATTCTTAGATCCTTAGTGGAAAAGTTTCTAGAGAAGGGAAAGAAGTTGTATGCAGCCTTCATGGATCTGGAGAAAGCATATGACAGGCTGGATAGACAAGGGTTGAGGAAAGTATTAAGTATATATGGAGTAGATGGGAAGTTGTTGAAGGCAGTGAAGAGTATGTATGAGGGTCCTAAGGCTGCAGTGTGCATGGATGGTGAACTGAGTGAATTTTTCTATTTGAAGGTTGGATTGAAACAAGGATGTGTCATGTCTCCATGGTTTTTCAATCTGTACATGGATGGGATTATAAAAGAGATACAAGGTAGGGCAGTGGATGTTGGAGTGGCTCTAGTGAGAGAGGGCAGTGTTTGGAAACTCCCTGTACTGTTGTTTGCAGATGATACTGTGTTGTTAAGTGAAGACAAAGGGGAGCTGCAAAGGTTGGTAGATGTGTTTAGGAGAGTGTGTATGAAACAGAATCTAAAGGTGAATGTAGGGAAGAGTAAAGTGATGGTCCTCGAGAGAAGTGAAGTCAGTGAATGTACAGTGAGATTGGTTGGGGAGGATATGGAGACTATGAGTGCGTTTAAGTTCTTGGGTAGTATGATGAGTAGAGATGGAAGTTTAGAGGTTGAAGTGCTTGAAAGGGTGCAGCAGGGAAGAAAGGTTGCTGGTTCCTTGAAAGCAGTGATAAGAAACAGGGAAGTGAGCATGGAAGTGAAAAAGCTACTACATGATAGTATTGTGATTCCAACTCTAACATATGGAAGTGAAGCTTGGACCTTGTTGGAGGGACAGAAGTCAAGAGTGAGAGCAGTGGAAATGAGTTATTTGAGAGGAGCATGTGGAGTCAGATGGGGAAACAGACAGACAAATGATGAAGTGAAGGAGCATTGTGGTGTGGATGTGGATGTGATAGGAAGTGTTAGGAGAAACACATGAAGGTGGTTTGGCCATGTGGAGAGGATGGAGAGTGAGAGACTGACGAGGAGAGTGTATGTGGGTGAGGTGGAGGGGGGGAGGGGGGAGGGAGGGGGAGGCCAAGGATGAGATGGAGGGATGGAGCAGAGAGGTATATGACAGAGGGGGGTGTGCGCTGAGAGCAGGGCAGTGATATGGCAGGGGACAGGGCGACATATGGAGGCTGTTTGTTTGTGGCCACCCCTTATGGGATTAAGGCATCTGGTAATAGACAGATAGAAGTAAACTTGAAAATATGTAAGTAATGCTGTATGCTTACCACTGTACTGCAGAAGAGGGGGAGGGGGAGTTGGGGTGGAGTCGGAGTCGCAACCTTAAAATTTCTTGGAATCTGAGTCAGAATTTTTAAAATCCAACTCCACACCCCTGCTTTACACTCAAATTCCTTCCAAATTCTTCATCCACACACTCTTCTTACTGATCTTTTCACCCCTCTCTTCCTCTCTACATGTAACTGTTTCTTCCATCTCTCAACTTCGTCTATACCCCTGTATGTCATCCGCTCACTATATCCTTTCTTCTTTTGTGCCACAGCCTGTCTTACCTCCTCATTCCACCATATTGAAGGGATTAGGAGGGACATGACTAAGATTTTTCACATAAACTGACAGTCTTCATTTAAAGATGAGATGTATTGCACTTTATAACAGCTTTTTGTGTATAAATGACATTATAAATCCTGAGAAACAAGCCTATCAGCTTTATAAGCAGTAGTATCATTTTAATCCTTTAAGTTTTATTGTGTAATATTCACTTCATTTTTGCTTTCCCCAAACAATTTCCTCAGCTTTGGAGAGACTTTCCAGACTTTAGGAGATTGATATAGCTGTCATTAAATTCCTCACTAGAAGAGATCTTCTCGAAGCAGAATTAATTGTTTATATATAACATGAATAAAGCAGTGAAGCACCAGCAAATTGTAGGGATCATCATGGATTCTCCCTACATCCAGATGATTTTATTAGCATTAGAAAAATCAGTTTTGGTGATTAACCTAGATGCTGTCTCCCTTAACTTATCATCATCATCATCATCCGGACCTCCTTTCCCGTCCTAGGGCAGGGTGAGGAGTAGCAATGTCCAGACAGCCCAAATTTGCCCAGTCCAATGGGCCACTCTTCCATTCACTCATCATTTAAGCCCCCAGAATCCTGGCTCTATCGAATACGCCAAAAACATTCACCACATTCTGTAGCTTTACGTAAATGTATCCAATAGAGTCATTCCGGATGCTGTCATGTTAAAAAAGGATGCCATATCCCTGATCATGCACTTTTCCTCACAATATTCATCCACCCAGCTTGATTTCTTGTCAGTTTCCAAACCTCACCGACATCCAAACCTCTTTTCCTCACACACACTCATCCATCATATCTCTCCATCTTCTCCTTGGCCTACCTTGCCTCCTCCCTCCATCAAATCCATTCAGTTATACCTTTTTCACAACTGTATCATTATCCATTCTCTCCACATGACCATACCATCGTAGTACACTCTCTTTGATTCTGTTGTCCACAGACTTCCTCACTCCACATCTTTCACGAATCACATTATTTTGTATCGTATCCACTCTCTGTATTCCACATACATTCGTCAGCAGTCCCATCTCCCCTGCTGTGACTCTTGACTTTTCAGTTTCATGCCACACCATAGCCTCACATCCATATGTTAAAGTTGGCACTAACACTCCGTCACGTAAGCCTCGTGCAGCTGCAACACTCAAGCTTCTGTTTCTTATCAAGGCCTTCATTGCAACAACTACAGTAAAACCTCGATATAACAGACTTCAGTAGACCGGAATTCGCTTTTATCGGACTCGAGGAGCTACCAGACTAAACTCCTATATATCGGAAAAAGTCCGATATAGCCAGAAAGCAGTCCGGATTGCCTGACAACTTCAGCTGTGTTCATCACAATAAGACAAGTAAAAGACATGTTTTTCAGTGCACAGTACAGTATTATTATACCATTTGATTAATGTAGTGAAGGTATAACACAGTACAATACTGCAATGGTGGTGAAAACCACTGATGCAATCCGGACTAATATCTGATATGTCGGAAAAAGTCTGGATTAGCAGGGGTAAGTCCGGATGTCGCTTTTATCGGAATATCACATATTTCGGACTGGCCTGAGCCCCAATTAGTCCGTTATAATGAGGTCTTACTTTCCTTCCTTGTGTCACTCTACTTTCCACTTCTTTTGCACATTTTCCTCTCTTTTCTATCACTGTACTCAGGTATTTGAACTCTCTCACCAATTCCAGCCTCTCTCCATTCACTGTTACATCGCACTGGGAGTCAGCTTCTCACTCAGTAACCATCACTTTACTCTTTTCTTTATTTACTCTCAAGGCACAGTGTTCACAGACATCAGCAAAACTCTGCACTAGTCTGCTGAGTTCTTGTCCGGTATTTGCAAGTACAGTACTGTGCGGTCGACCCTCAATTCTACGGACCACAAATCATTGGATTTCGGAAGCAGCATACTATATTTGCTGGCAGAGAATAGCTCCAGACACTGTTCATTTTTTAATTTCATTACAGGCACACTCACGATCAGTAATTTCTACTCAGGGGTGCCCCCAGTGTACCCCTGTATACCCAGGGAAGATGGGAGGGGGTGATGAAAAGAGCTCCACCCGCCTCTACCCCACCCCCCCACCCCCCCCCACCCCACCCCACCCCACCCCACCCCACCCCACCCCACCCCACCCCACCCCACCCCACTCGTCATTCTTAACTGTCAGTTACATCTTAAGCTAACCCCATACTTTACACTCATAATCACGTTACTAATACAGTAAGGTCCCGGGTTACGTCAGAGTTCCGTTCCTGAGACATGACATAAGCCGATTTTGAATGTAACTCGAGTTTTATACTTTACGTCGTATGATTATACTTAACACAATGCATCTTACAGATTTTTCAACCATACATCGCATACTATACATGTAATAATCTTATAACAGGTATGTATAAGAAACAGTCTTTTGAACTGATGATATTTATTGAATAAAATATAAGTTGTATCAGCTACGTGTCTTTGTCACAGTAGCTCACTCGCTGCAGTAACGGCACTTCTCATCGTCATGGCAACTGAGTTATGCCGCACCTGCCTCACTCACAACTGAGTCAGGCTGCTGCTCCCTCACTCTCCCGTCCTTACACACCTGCACTGCCAACACACTTTTTATTCCTAAATTCAAACACTTTTCATACTTCATCATACAGTAAAGTGTACCGTAAATTACTTCCGTAAAATATGAAATACCAACATCATTACCAGTACCGTAATGTAAGCATTTCTAACATCAAGTTTGATGGCTTTTTTTTCCTCACTCGGACAACAAAATTATTTCAGAGATAAAATGACCAATTACTGTATGATACTGTAATAAAGATGCATACTGTATGTCACTGACACATACCTTCTGACAACATCAACTTGACTCGTTACTGGGGTTGCGATGTGGAAGGCACTGCATCAGGGGAGTCAGGGGCTGAAGCAGGGGAGTTCAAGGCTGAAGCAGGGGAGTCCAGGGCTGAAGCAGGGGAGTCTGGGGCTGAAGATAGGGAGTCAGGAGTTGAAGATGAGGATGAGGTTGAAGCTGGTGGTGAGGTTGTGGCTCGGCGTTCAGTTCTCTTGAAAAACTGGAGAATTGAAGACTGCTTGGTGGCATATTTCTTTTCGTCATAGATTTGACGATAACAGGACACTGCATCCTCAATTCCCCTTTACACTTTGGCAAACCTTTCTGCATTTGGGTCTTGATCTTCAAATGCATCCATTGCTTTTTGTAGGAAGTCGAAAGCATTTGCCATTTTCTTGATCTTAAACTGTCTTAGCGGTTCTGCCTCATCACTTTTTTCATCATTTTCCATTTGTTTTCTAAGGTCTGGTAAGTCCTCATTACTCAACTCTTGATCATGTGAATCAATAAGTTCATTTACATCACTCTCGTCTATGTCCAGATTTAAATCATTTCCAATTTTCACACATTTGTGCTTGACTTCATTTATACTGTCTTCATCAAATCCTTTAAAGTCATTTATGAGGTAAGGGCACACTTTTTTCCACACTCCGTGCATATTTGTCGCAGTCACTTCAGCCCAACATTCTCCAATATTTTTAACTGCTTTGTAGATGTTGAAATCTTTCCAAAATTCTTTGAGCGTTACTTTACCATTTTCTGTTGCTCGTATTGCTTGTCGAATGTTTTTCTCAGGTAGTATGCCTTGAATGCTCTTATTACACCTTGGTCCATGGGTTGTAGGATTGATGTTGTGTTTGGTGGCATAAACACAACTTTCACATTAGGGTGCAATTCTGTCAAGCTCGAAGGATGACAAGGAGCATTATCAATGATGAGAAGAGCTTTGAATGGCAGGCTATTCATAGCACAATACCGTTCAACCTCTGGCACGAAACACTTTGAAAACCAGTCAGTGAAAATTTCACTCATCATCCAGGCCTTTAAATTACTTTTCCAATAAACTGGTAGGCTAGCTTTAAGGATCCCCTTAAGAGCTCTTGGATTATCTGAGTGGTATACGAGTAGCAGTTTAAGCTTGAAATCGCCAGCACAGTTCCCCCCAAAAGTAGTGTTAGGCATTCTTTGGATGCTTTGTGCCCTGGCATGGTTTTTTCTTCTTTAGCAATGTAGGTTCTGTTAGACATTCATTTCCAGTTTAGTCCCGTTTCATCAACATTAAAAACAAGTTCTGGAATGTAGCCTTCCTTCTCAATCAACTCTTCCAACTCTTTAACAGATGTTTTTGCTGCTTCGTCGTCTGCACTGGCTGCTTCTCCGAAAATTCTTCTGCTGGTTAGGTTTGCTCAAGCCCTGAATCGAGTAAACCAACCTTTTGATGCCACAAATGTCTCATTAGTCTCACTTTCCTCACCTTTTTCTTTCTTAAGGTCTTGGTAGAGTGTGCGTCCTTTCTCACAGATTAACTGTTCACTCAGAGGCATGCACCGTTGATTATTGTCCTCAATCCACAGCATTAGCATACGTTCCATCTCAATCAACAGTCCCGATCTTTGCTTGGTAATCACAGTTGATTGCATAGGAGTTGCACCTTTAACGTGAGTCAAGATACGCTCCTTGTCTTTGATGATGGTAGCTACCGTAGTACCGCTCATCCCCAGCGCATGCCCGATCGCTGATGCCTTTTCTCCTTTCTCATTACGCTTAATAATATCGACTTTTTCACGTAATGTGATGGTCTTGCGTTTCTTGGAGTCATTATGGTCACTAGGAAGCTGTCTCTTAGGCATCATGGAATCAGGCAAAAAACAAACACAAGGAAATGACAGGTGGTGGTAGCAGCGAGACTGAGAGCGATTGTTGGTAGTCAAGCGTGAGGTGGGAAAACACCGGAGACATCTTGTGGTAAACAGCGACACTTTAAAAACTGAGCTTTATGTATTTTTTCTTTATTTTCTTATACTGTAGGAGGAGGCTGTAGCACAGGCCGAACAGGGTAGTACTCCCGAGGGGAATGGGAATACTGGTGATAGGGAGAGCTGGAGCTCCTGTTTCACTAGCTACCTAACCATCCCCCTTTGCTGACCTTTTCAGTGTGACAGTAACATGGAGAGTAGACCAGCATATTCTCCCAAACATTTCCTCTAACTATCCTATGCACTACACCACATGCGCTTTACATATTACACAACGTATCCCACTACGTTACAGGGGTTGATGCCAGCAAGGGCATGTGGTCAGAAAACTTTGCCCCCGCTACCTAGTGGCAGACTTTGGGGGGAGGCTTGACTGGGGTTCCGCCGGCATAGATCATGGGTCCGGGGCGAGATGGGGCTCGAACCTGTGCTAGAGGGTACAGGGCATTGCGGTTCCCAGGCTGCCGCTTCCGCTCAATAGAGAGGGGCCCGAACCTGGGAGTAGCGCCCCAGGAGGCTGCCCTATCAGTGGGTGTATAATGGCGGGGCAGTTGCAGTGCCAAGCCGCGCTTGGAGGGTGTCCCTGCAGCTGTCCTGGCAGGGTGCCCCGAGGCCACTACCACAGCCACTGGTAAGCTGGTGGGCTAGGGGTCCCAGATCCATTGCCTGGACCTGGGTCTGTGCAATGGGTCGGGCCTTTGGAATGTTTACCCCCCTTTATCTTACCGACTATGA
>JAGKTI010000190.1:106416-119691 GCA_018397915.1 Birgus latro | reverse complement strand
TCTCTCTCTCTCTCTCTCTCTCTCCAAAGCAGTGCACCCAACACGTGAGGCCTGAGGTGGCTGTTGTTAACGTTTTTGTTTTACTATCACCGTCATAATACATTAATTTCTTGCTGCAGCGTGTTGATAGTTATATCATATTCTTTTAACATCTCCTAGTGTTCTGTGTTTGTATTAGCAGTGGGACCAAGAGTGTTAAGCATGAAATCAGCTTGAGATGTAACTGCCAGTTAAGAATGATGGGTGGGGTGGGGGATGGTAGGGGTATGGTGGAGGTTTGGGAGCTGGGGTAGAGGTGGGTGGAGCTCGTTTCGTCCCCCTCTCACCTCTTCCCTGGGTAGGAAGGGGGCTTCCCTGGGCAGAAATTAGTGATTGTGAGTGTACATCTTTTTTCATTTCTAACTATATACAGTATTTCTCTTTACAGGTTCAAAAATAAATGATACTGTAATTGAACAAAAAAAAATTACTGTAATCCAGTACTGTACTGTACTGTACTGCACAGTACACAACAAGCAAGTCATAATATAATGGGTCCATAGAAAATGGGGTATTGTGAGGTAAATTCGTCCGGGATAGCATCGCTGAACCTCATCTTCGATACCATTGTACAGTAAACCCTTCACAAGTCGAACTGTTAGAAGATGGAATCTTCAGTTAGACGAACTCAGGCCGAGACCATGTATGTAAGTAGGCCGAAATGCGGAGGTAGGGGAACAAATGGCGCCAGGCGGACACGTGGCGCCAGTCTGCTGCTTGCTTTTAGAGACGGTAGTTGCACCATTCTTACTGTCATATATTGCTGAGCAGTGCTCTCCTTTTGCCTTCTGCCTTGCCATGGAAGGTTCAAAGCTTAAAAGAAGTGATACTGGCACCTCTAGTCGCAAAGGAATGAAGCTAAAAAAAAAAAAAAATTCGTGTATGGCTTATGTTAAGTGATCATGATTAAAGTTTAGTACTATTATTACTGAAAGTGTTACATTGCAGTCTATTACAGTGATTACATTTAAGTTTAGTTCTTAATGCAGAGTGAAATAAATACTGGGTACTGTTTAGAATTTACGTTAAAGTGTGAACTCAACCACCTCCACCACCTCCGTCTCCAAAACAAAGCAAACTGCCGACGAATCTACTGCCTCTAACGAAAGGCAAATTATGTGCACTGAATTCTTTCTTTTTTGTCTTTATTAATTTATACACTGTATATGCTCCTTTACTTTAGTGTTAAAAAGACAAGTAATAAGTGTTGTTTTTGCAATTTGGGTCCAACACACGCTGCCGACGGTCTGTACTGCTTCTATGAATGATTTTCTACCAATTAACCACTTCAGTACTGTGACGTCTATTTCTACTTTAATTACGCTTCCTCCAGCTGATTTTATGGCACTCAGGACTGGACTCACATACTGAAGGGGCTAACGAAGGCTGTACCAACCCCGTGCACTTCCACAGATCCAACCTACACTGACTAAAATCGTCTGGTGGCAGCAAGAACAAAATGAAAATACAGCCAGCACTGAAGGGGTTAAAGGTATATTAAATGCACTAAATTGTTTTTTGTCATAACTTATTTATTTATAGGCTATATGCTCCTTTAATTTAGTGTTGAAAGGACAAGTAATAGGTATTGTCTTGGCAATTTTTTGGGGGGGGGGAAATTCGGTAATTCGAACTAGGGTAGAGCCCCATATAGTTCGACTTGTGAAAGGTTTACTGTATTTCTTTTGCTATTTTTTGAGTTTTAGGCTATTTTTCCCTTCATTTTCAAGCAGCAGACTTTTTCAAGCAACGGACACTCATTCCCCCCGTTATTCCGTTGATTTGAGGGTCGACTGTACTACTGCATCATCAGCGTACAACAAATTTGAGATATTCCACCATTCATTACAAACGCCATCCCCTCTCTCCATTACTCGTTGTTAGTGCATATTGCTGTTAGTGTGTGTGTGCGCGCACACATCTGTTATGTCACGAGTGGTGACGTCACCGGAAGGGTCCTGCGGTGTGCAGTCGGGGGCCTAGGCAGCTCACGGTGTGAGGCCGGTGAGTGTAGTTTGCCTTCTAATACTGGTAGCAGAGCGTAGTTACGACATAATGGCGTCTTGTTCAATTAAGTGGCCTCCAAAACTTGAAAATTATTCTGCTTATGAGAGTTGGAAGAAGGACATCGACATTTAGTGCGAACTGACGGACTTACCGAAAAAGAAGCAAGCCTTAGCTATTCACCTGTCATTGTCTGGAAGAGCGAGGGTGGCGTCTTCGGAAATTGATGCGGCTGATTTGAAACAAGAGAATGGTGTTCAGACCTTGCTGAAAAAACTAGACAGTTTATTTCTCATGGACAAAGGATGTCAGCAGTTTGCAGCTTTTCATGAATTGTACAACTTCAGAAGAACCAGCGATATGGACATTCGTAAGTTCGTGGCAGAATTTGAGCATGTTTATTTCAAATTTACGAAGCAGGACATGGCACTGCCAAATTCTGTGATGGCTTTTATGCTTTTAGCTGCATGCAAACTTTCAGACAGTGAGCAACAACTAGTGATGTCCGCGATAACTGAGGTGACGTACGAAAACATGAAATCTGCCCTGAATCGTATTTTTGCTGGTGAAATTGGCGGGCAGAACGATGCATCGGTGTTTGCCAGTAAGGCGAAGGGCGAACCAGTATTTTGGAGTGACGAAGTTGGGGGTGAGGAAACGTTTTATGTTAGAGGTACTCGACGAGGACGGAGAATATTGCTGGGTGGTGCAGTATGTAATTGAGGTCGTGGTGGTGGCCGATATTCAACCGTATCTGCTAGAATTCCCCAACGCTCATCCACTGGCAGGAGGCAGAACCCACTTGGGTCTGACGGAAAGGTATCGAGGTGTTTAGTATGTGATTCTAGATTTCATTGGGCACATGACTGTCCGGATGTATACGAAAACGACAGCAGTTGAGAAGAAAAATCCTGAAACACTGTATCTGTCGTTATTTATGGGCTATGCGGATGATGCCGCTAGTAGAGGTAAGTTACAGACTCTAGTAGAAGAATCTAAGGGATGTGCTGTTCTAGACACAGGGTGTTCTTCAACTGTATGTGGAGTTGAATGGATCAATTGCTATCTAAGTGAGCTTCACTGATTACAAACGTGAAGCTATAAGAGAAGAAGCGTCATCTTCAATGTTTACTTTTGCCGATGGTGTCACAGTTTCTTCCCTCAGATGTTACTCTGCCCTGCTACATTGGAAATATGCGTGCAACCATCATGACTGATGTTGTGAACTGCATTATTCACTTGCTGCTGAGTAAATGTTCCAAGAAAAAAGCAAAAATGTTGATTAACTTTAGAAGTGACCAGGTCACTATCATTAATTTGAAGTCCTCATCTTCAGGCCATTACTTGCTTCCAGTTTCTTATGACTAGGTCGTGAATTTTGTGAGACAATCACACTGGCATCTCTTGGGGGTGATGTAGAAAAAATGGCTTTTAAGCCTCGCAGGCAATTTGGACACCCAACATCGGCAAAACTAATTAAACTGATCACAGATGCGGGGATTAAAAGTTCAGAACTGGAGCGGGCTATCAAGGCTGTATCTGATGCTTGTACAGTCTGTTGCAGATTCAAGAAAGCCAAGCCCCGACCTGTAGTCAGTGTGCCCATGGCTTCTAAGTTTAAGGAAGCCATAGTCATGGATTTGAAAGCTTGGGGAAGACATTATTTCTTAGTCCTTATTGATTTGGCGACCAGGTATTGTAATGCGATAGTAATCGCGGACAAGTGTGCGTCCACCATTATCAAAGGAATATTTCGGAGCTGGATTGCTGTGTTTGGTGCATCTGGAAAAATTCTTACAGACAATGGTTGTGAATTCAACAATGCTGAAATGCGAGCATTGGGAGAGGCCTTCAATATCAAGATCATGGCAATGTCTGCAGAGAGTCCATGGAACAACGGAATCTGTGAGCGTCAAAATGCAGTAATTGGTGACATTGGTAGGAAGATAATGGCTAATAGCCAGTGTGAATTGGATGTGGCCTTGGCATGGGCAGTATCGGCAAGAAATGCTCTCACCAACTACGCAGGCTTTTCTCCTGACCAACTTGTTTTTGGTCAAAACCCAGGCCTGCCTAATGTGTATGCAAATGATCCTCCAGCCTTGGAACCTACATCACCATCGAATATTGTGAGAGACAACTTGAACGCTCTTCATTTAGCAAGACAAGAGTTTATAAGGACTTAATCAGATGAACGTTTGGCTAGGGCTCTGCGGCACAATGTATGTTCGAGTGACTTAAACGACATCCGAAATGGAGATGAAGTATTCTACAAAAGAAATGACAGTCATGAGTGGCATGGTCCTGGAATTGTAATAGGCAGAGATGGGAAACAAATTCTGGTGAGACACGGCGGTGTATACGTGCAAGTGCACGTATGTCGTCCATCGCGAGCGCCAGAGCAAGATACTACAGTTGAAAGTGATGTCAGCAGTGATGAGAAGAACAATGTTGTCCAGGAGAAGCCTAATGACGATTCTTCGCAAGTGCTGAATGACTGTCCACCAGATGACGAGTCGAAAGATGGTGTAGTTCCGGTTGATGAGCCTCCCACGGTTTCTATTCTAGCTAATCAGCCTCCCAAAGTTTCTGTTGGTCAGCGTATAAAGGGAATACATTCGGAAAGTGGAGAGTTGGTGTCTGGAAGGATTGTGACTCGGGCAGGTAAAGCCACTGGAAAGTACAAACACTGCTACAATTTGAAGGGGGACTTTGATGGCAACATTGATTGGATAGATTTTGCAGAAGGATTTTAGCGAATGGGAAGTGGTTGATGATGATGCAGAAATGCTTGTTCTTTTCAACTCTGAGGTCGTATTATGTGCTAAGAAAAATGAAATTACAAACTGGCAGAATAATGATGTTTATGAGGAAATAGATGATGTTGGGCAAGGTGCCATAACAGTTCGATGGGTTGTGACAGAAAAACTGAAAAATGGAAAGCCTATTATGTTAAAGCCCGCTTAGTCGCCAGAGGATTTGAGGAAGACACAGTGGATCTCCGAAAAGACTCGCCTACTTGTTCAAAAGAAGCTGTGCGTTTGGCACTTTCTTTGGCCTCCACCAACCAGTGGGATTGCCACACTATGGACGTGAAAGCTGCCTACTTACTAGGTAACGACATTGAGAGAGTTGTTCATTTACGTCCTCCGCCTGTATATGCAAATGGTAAGTTATGGAGACTAAAGAAAACTGTTTATGGCCTTTGTGATGCTGCTAGGCATTGGTATCTGCGTGTAAAAGATCAGTCTAGGAGCTAAAGTGTCATCACTGGATTCAGCGCTGTTCTCTTGGAGCAATAGTGGCAAAGTTGAAGGCATTGTATGCATTTATGTCGACGACTTCCTTTGGGCTGGTACACATGAGTTCGAGCAGCAAGTGATAAACCGATTGAGTCATATTTTCCTCATCGGCAGTTTTTAATCAAAAGCCTTCAGATACGTTGGTCTCAATGTCATCTCCAACATCGATGGCAACATAATGCTCGACCAATTCCAGTATGCTTCACCTTTGAAACCAGTCACGCTGAGTAGACATTCTGCAGCAGTAAAAACAGGAGAGCTGTCCGAGTCTGAGAAAACGGAGTACCGAGCATTAATTGGGCAGCTCAACTGGATGGCCACACACAGACACTCTGCCAAATTCTGCCTTTGATGTGTGTGAGTTGAGTGTGACTATCAACCGAGCTGCCGTAACGGATTTTCTTAGACTCAGTAAGGTAATCTCAAGGGTGAAGACTGACAACATGAAGCTATACATTCCAAGAATGGGGCTGATCGAGGTCTGTCATATAGAGTGCTTTTCGGATGCATCATTTGCCAGCCTTGTAGGCAATGGGTCTCAGGGAAGTTTTGTGATCTTCCTTTGAGAGGCTATTGAGGCAAGATGTCCTATATTCTGTCAGACAAGAAAGATCAGGAGGGTCGTCAAATCTACCTTATCTGCTGAGGCATTGGCGCTGCTTGAATGTGCTGAGACTGCTGTATATCTCCCCAACATATTACGTGAGGTCTCTGGATGTGGAAAGATCAAAATAAAGTGTTTCGTCGACAACAAGAGTCTGGTGGACGCCCTTTACTCCTGTAGGAGCATAGAAGACAGGAGATTGCGCATTGATATTGCTGTATTACAAGACATGTTGGAGCGAGGGGAGATTGATGAAGTATCTTGGGTGGATACATCACAACAACTGGCTGATTGTCTCACCAAGGAAGGTGCCTCGACCGAGCGGCTGTGTGCAGCAGTCAGCTGAGACTAGAAGGATTATAATACTTCAAGAGACATCACATATCTGTATGTGGCCACAGACTGGGTCTTGATAGTAATTAAACAAAATCTGTGTATTGGATGCATAGTGCGTATCGGGTGTTGATGGTATTCACACAAAAGTCTATGTATTGGATACATAGTGTGTATCAGACGCCAATAGACCATCCAGCTTCGCCTTTGGAATCTTTTGTCAAATTAAGAAGAGAGGGCGAGAGTGTTAGTGCATATTGCTGTTAGTGTGTGTGTGTGAATGCACACACACCTGTTACGTCACGAGTGGTGATGTCACCGGAAGGGTCCTGCGGTGTGCAGCCGGGGGCCCGGGCAGTTCGCGGTGTAAGGCTGGTGAGTGTAGTTTGCCTTCCGATACTCGTGTTTTTAATCACCCCATCCGTATATATATATATTGAACAACCATGGGGACGTCACACAACCTTGTCGCACGCCCACACCGATCGTGAACCACTCACTTAGATGCCTATTAACCCATACACATGCTTCACTACCATGATAAAAACTCTTGACGGCACCTAGTAGCTTACCTACCATCTACACTGTACATGTGCAAAACTTTCCACAATCCTTCTCTGTCCACATTGTTGTATGCTTTTTCCAGATCCATGAATGCCATAAACACCTTATGGTCCTTCCCACAAGCCTTCTCTGCTATCTGTCTCGCTGCAAATTTTCGATCCACATATCCTCTGCCACTTCTAAAACTGCCCCGTTCATTACTCACTAGGACTTCTGATATCTCTCTTACTTTCTGTATAATAATTCTTCCATATACCTTCCCTACCACACTCAATAAACTAATGCCATGATAATTCTTGCACTCACTTCGCTTACCTTGATTTTCATGCAAGGGTACAATCACAGCCTTTTTCCTCTCTGCTGGCACAATTTCACTCATTCTTGCCTTCTTACATATCTCCAACAAGCACTTCATTCCTCTCTCTCCACAACGCTTAATCATCTCTGCATACACCTTATCAGCCTCAGCTGCTTTCCCATTTTTCAGCCGCTTCACAGCGCTCTTCACCTGTGCGAGTGTTACATTCCTGGCACTGCATTCCTTCTCTGCACAACCCCAAAATCAGTCATGTTTACAGTGGCTCTTCTCTCTTTATTCCCATTCATCAAGCTTTCTAAATATTCTTTCCATCTGGTCCTTACTTCATCCCCATGGGTTAATAATCTACCACCAACATCCTTCACACCATCACATTTCTTTCTGCTTTCACTTCTACATTCCCTCCACTTTACACTCATATTCCTTCCAAATTCTTCATCCACAATTTCTTCTTACTCACTCTTTTTACCCTTTTCATATCTCTCTTCCTCTCTACTTATAATTGTCTCTTCCATCTCTCTTATGCCCATTTCTCATCCACTCACTATATGCTTTCTTCATTTGCGCCACAGCTTTGATTTCTTCACAACTTTATTTTTCTCCCTAAGCTGGAGAAAAATGTCTACAGGGGCAAGAACAGACTATAATAGATATCACCAGATTGAAAGGGTTAAGAAGCAGATTTTATGTAAATGGTTTGGACACAGTATCAAATAAGCTTACTTATAACATGGACTTGATGTAAATGGTTTTCCAGCCATGCATCTCATTTACAGTACAGTGTGAGGGATTGTTGTTCAAATTTTAATCCATTTAGCCTGGGGATGTCTCTTTGATTTTATTCATGCCATATTCAGAGGATTTAATTTGCACATGTAGACTGAAGGTGAGGGGGAAGACTAGCTGAGAAGGGTCATGGGTTGCATGTGGAGGAAAGAACGCTCAAAGGCAAACTGAGGAAGATGTGGGATGAGGTCTGACATGAAGACCTCCAAGTAAGGGAATTAAGCAGGGAAATGGCACAGAATCATGACCCACTGAGATCTGTCCCCAGCTGAAAAGACCTACATATGATAGTATGATCAGTGGTCTCATAAGTGTAAGTGTGAAGTGTAAATGTTAAGAGAGCTAATTCAATCAAGAGAGGTTAGATATGGCCTTAACCCTTGAACATGGATGACAGAGCCCTCCTAGTGCCAAACTCTGAATGTCACTTATCAGGGCACACCAAAATCTCAGTTAGCACATGTCCCAAGCACATATCATTTTGTTTTGTTTCATTTATAAAGGCTCCAACATGTTTGCATGTGTCGGCCTTGATCACCTAATGGCATCTCTCCATGTTGCCCAATCTCTGGCAGCCTCCCTATTCAGTCCCTTATCCTTGAAGTTATACCCAATAACCTCATCCCAGATCTTCTCTGGTCTGCCTTTCGCAACCCTACCCCCAACGTTAATACTTCTCACTTTCTGCATCCAATTGTTATCCTCCATCCTCTCCACATGCCCAAACCATCTCAATTTACCTCTTCTCATCAGAACACCAATACACTCCCATCCCATCCTTCCTCTTAGTTTTTCCATCATAAACCTATTCCTCCCCAGGCCTTACATTCAAGGACGCACCGCACATCCACTTAATCATTGTTATTTCTGCACATTTGAGCTTGCAAATATCCTTTCCTTTACTGCCCTGGTCTCACCACCATACAACAGTACACCCTCAACACAAGCTGCATACAAAGATCCCCTAGCATAGAGGGAGAGCCCTCTCAGTGTCAGGAGAGGCAACAGCTCCCTAAACTTTCTCCAACCATTCCATACCCTAGGCACAGAGCTAGCTCTAGCCCCACCTCCAGCATATAACATGTCCCCCAAATAGCAAAAATCCTCCACACACTCAGGAGTCTATCCAGCAAGAACTGCCCTTTCACACCTCTCAATCTCTGTATGCTTTCCACAACACACCCTACATGAGAAACCAGCATTATTTAGCAATGTGCCTCTGATACCACTACATCTCTAATGCACTCACTTAACACAAACACTGCACAAAATGGAGTTGCTTCCCACACCCTTGTGGCAAACTGCACATAGTCACACTTTCTCTGCTTTGACAGTACGACCACCAGCCCCATTCCATCTCTGCACTTCGTAAATCTTTCCTCCCTGTCCTCATCCTTTGCAGTCAGCACCAAGTCATCAACATACATATCCAATGGGAGACCATTTCAGAAGTCAAGTTAAAGAGATTCAAGCACCATAGCGCATGACTGACCCCGATGCACATCAGCATTCATGGAAAGCTCATAACAGGGTACTTAAATCTCCATTCACACTAGAGCATCTGGTTGTGAGCACCTTTGTATGTTTTCATAACCACACTAACCATCTACTTCTTCATCCCAAGTTTTGTCATTGCCGTTTTCACCACCTGCCTACAGACTGTGTCAAAGGCCTTCTCCAAATCAACAAAAACAAAGCACAGCTTCCTCTTCATTCTTTTATATTTTTCCTGGATTTGTTTGACAGTGAATATTGCATCATTGGTCCCTTTGCCTGACAAAAATCCAAATTGCATGTCATCAGTATTTACTTTTTCCCTATCATGCCTGGCAGGACTTCCATTGTTACCTTCATTATTTGATCCAAAAGTTTTATGCATCTATAATTTCTTCTTCCGACAGCATCATCCTTCCCCTTATACACATTTACACTCCCAGTTTTCAGCTAGTCATCTGAAACAGTGCTCTCAAATATAATTAAATTTATCATATCAGTAGCTCCTCTGTCTTCTGAGGCCTTCAACATTTCATCAGTTAATCCAGACATACCTGTCACCTTCCCTACCTGCATCCTGCCAGTTGCCCAGATCACTGGGCAGTCAGCTTACATTCTCAGCTTCTCAGTTTTAACAGTATGGACATTAGTGCATATTGTGGTCCTAGATATATTAAGACTGCATGAATAGGTTACAAGAGACAGATTTTTTAATAAGGCAGAAATAACCAAATACTGTATTCCCACTGGGCGCATCACTGTCATAACAGTGATGGCATCTAGGACTCTCCTTAGTTGAATAAAATAGTATGATAGCAGCAAGAAAATATTAAAAAGGATGTTACCTAGAACTAAGGGCTTTAGCAGTATGTATGTTAATTGATTAGGACTGAAGAATGTAATAGTTAAGCTTCAGGTTCTTGAAACCTCTGAACCTCTTCAGCCCAAGGATATCTGTTATTGGGTTATTCTTGCTACCTCAAGGTGCTTTTATTCAACGTCAGGTGAATTTTTAGGTGTGAAGGGGATCATTAAAGTTATCTATACCCTCCAGTTTTAAAAAATCTCAAGTTGAACAAAATCGTTCATCAGTAGCAAGATAAATTGAAAGTGGCATCTACAGGCTTTGGTAAAGGATGTCTGATGAACATTCTCGCCATCTTCTAAGTGCTATAATTTTTATAAACTGTAGCATCATAAAGCTGTGCAGTATCACCTGTGGTTGGAAGATACTGTATATTTTGTTTTATTTTTTTTCACCTGATTTTTACTTAATTTGTGTGAGACCTTTTTTAGTGAAGGAGTTAAATTCAAACTGCCAGCATTGCTTCTGACTGTGCTAAATTGTCGTGTTTGTCTAAATTTAATTGTTGGGATATCCGTAGCAAAGAATGGGTTACTTGAGATCGTTCTTAAAGTTTCTAACTGCTAGGATCTCTCTCTGCTGAACAGATCTTGTGGCTAAGCCTGGATAATATTTTCAGGTCTATCACATGAAATGATTAATGGAGAATGTTTCTAACCCCTTCACTATGAGAGGTTTCCCAAAAGGTTATAATTATACATTTGGAGGTAGCAAGTATAAGCTAAACCATTAAGAGTATATCATAGTGAAGGGGTAAATGTTATCAGAATTTTTTACATTAGGATTGTTACCTGTTGTGAGAACTCTCCCTCTGTCAGGGTTTTCTCGCTTTGTAGACCGTACCTCACTCCATTGTTTTGTGGGAAAAAAGATTGGGATTATGATGATATCTGTTGTGTATGTTTATCAGTATTTTTCTTTTCATTAAGCTCAAGTGAATTATACTATACTGGTACAGTGTCATGACTTTTTCAGGCAAAAGAATCATACCTACATATGAAAAAGTTTATTGGGGAGGTACATCAGTTTTGACCCTATCATGGACCCTGTTGAAGTACAGTGTACTTCCTTAATAATCATTTCCAGATGTAGGTTCTGTATGATTCTTCTTCAAGTGAATTGTAACAGCTTGATTTGCTTTGTGCATTGCAACATTAGTGCTGCTTCTTACTGGGTATCTGCTTAAAGCTAAAAGGGTCGTGGTACAAATGTCCTTTTCATTCCAGCCCTTCAGTATTTAAGCACAGTGTAGTATTCTGTCTTACATTTTGATGAATCCAAAAACAGGCCTTGTGTATAATGCAGTAAGTACTTTTTTTTTTTTTTAATAGTCCATGGAGTCTGGGGATCTCTCTCTCATTTTATTCCTGCCATCTCCTTGCAATTTTATTCAAAACAAATACTTTTCAAATTGATGGTGTGAGATATTGCCTCAGTAAACCTCTTCAGTGCAAAATGCCTTGACTAAGTTGAATATTGTTGCATGGTAATGGCATGAATGAACTAAGATGGATATCAGTTTTGAGAGTTAAGTCTGTAGTAAATACTGTATTGCACACAAAAATTCTTCATTTAAAAGTTTCAATATTGTCAGTCAGGCAGACTTCTTAGTTTCACCCAATTTACAGTAAACTTTGTATGGAATTTTTTTTTTTTGTCTTGGAACACATCCCATACTTATAACAGTGATTCCCTGCACTCTTATTACACAATACAATAAGTCCTCACTTTGTGTCAGGAGTCTGTTGAGATATATCTGAGGACTGAATCCAGCACTTTGGAAAAGGGAGGCCACAATTCATAGCAGCCTTGCCACTTAGTTCATTTAAATTTTCAAATGAAAATGAACTGTATAGTTTACTGGTTTTAATCATAAAAGTACAGTAATGTACTGTAGTCAAGTGCAAGTGTAATAAGATATGTATTGCATTTATTTTTCTAAACAACATTGTTCTTTTATTAGTAATAGTAATCATTTGTATGTTAAAAATAGGGTTGGGTGAATAAGTCTCCCACCCTTACCTCCAGATTTTTGCCTGTATTTTTAATTGTTGTGATATATATCAAGTTTAGTAACTGACATATTATTGAATCTGGAAGTGGGCCCATTAATACTTCAGTGAAAAATTTAATGCTCTTAGAATTGAGGTCTGCTTTAGTGAAGTAAATTGAATAGATCAGCAATGTAAATTATTATGGTAAGAAAGAAGTAATGAGGATTTTTTTCTTCTGTCTTTTTCTGTCTTTTGTCCAGCCATCCCCTTTGAAGCAGAATTAAAAGGACTTTGTATCTACAGAGATCCATGCTTCATCATTAGTGTGTGGCTGTTTTCATAGTACAGTAAAACCTCGATATAATGGACTTCAATGGACCTGAATTTGCTCTTATCGGAATCGAGGAGCTACCGGACAATTCTTATACACCCATTCCCTGATATCCGGCAGTTGTGTACCAGTGGGAGTGTTCGTTCAGCAAGTATGTCATATATCAAAGCAATTTTCCCCATAAGATACTGAAGAAAAGCCAGAGATGTGTTCCAGACCCAAACCCAAACTCTCATATGCCTTACTCAGTCAGTAGAGACTGATACAGAAACACCATAACTAATATTATTATCCTCATAAACAATGCTATTGCTAAAAAATGCAGAAGGGTAGGGTGGTGGAATGTGCGGTGTTCAACACTGATTTAGGGCAACAAAACAGCCAGGCATGCTGCTGGGAGTGCACCAAGTGGGGGTGGGGGAAGTTTGGGGCACGGGGAAGGAAGCAAGAAAGCCAAACAGGCCTGCAACCCCCCCCCCCCCTTCCCAGTATCACACACACACACACACACACACACACACCCACGTCCTTCCTCCATCCCCCACCACACTCAGCACTGCCAGGCAAGTCTCCCTCCATCCCCCTCCCTCCCCCACCTCCACTTGTCTCCCGTGTGTGTGTGTGTGTGTGTGTGTGTGTG